>VWYP01016647.1:0-41978 GCA_013400435.1 Pycnonotus jocosus | reverse complement strand
GAACTGTTCATTTTTAAAAGGTGACACCCCAGATGTCTGAAGCACCTCTGACCCATAAGCAGCTTGGGAAACTGCTAATGGGAGGAAGCCACATAGAAGCAGGTTTTTTCTCGGGCGGCTGTTTCTGTGAGAGTTCAAACCCACCAGAGAACTGTATTAAGTTGTTGGTGGGAAGAAGATTCCGAGATGGAATAAGAAAGGCTCGTCTCCTAAAGAATTGTTGAAAGACTATATTTAAATGGTGAAACTGACTGAAAATCACATCTTTTGGTCTCTATGTTGTTTGTAAGAAAGCGAACAGTAGTAGGGGGAGGAGAAGGGTTTTGAAGGTTTAATTTTCTTCTTTCTGTTCCTTTTTTTTCTGTTTCATAGTGTGTGTTAATAAACTATTTGTAGTAGTAAGTGGAGCCTGTCTTTGCCTTTTCTTTAAAAATCCTATCTCATTTTTGGTAAATGAAATTTGGTAAATTTAAAACCATACTCAGGATATTCCAGACTGTCAATTTTTTGTAATAGCTTCACATTTTTAAGAGAAATTAATCAATAAAGAAAGGCAAACATATAAAATAGTGTCGGGGGAGATCCAAATTTCAAACCATTTTCCTAGTAGAAAATCATAAATAGAAATTAAAATTGCATGAAAAATTCAAAGGCCCTGGAAGCTAGACCTGTCTGAAATTTCATACAGTCAAGCTATAAAAAAATCAGAGATCCTGCTCTATTTTAAACACATTTTAACTCTCTAGTAGAAAGAGGTTATCAGCACATGATGGTAAAAAGGTATCCTTTTCCAAAGGAAAAGCAAATCCCTATCTATTATCTGTTATCTAAGAGCTACTGTCTCTGCTCCATGATCTATAACCTTTTTCCCTTATAATACACTTAAAACTGTGTCATGAAGGATACTAAAAATGCTGCATATAATATTAAATATTAGTACAGGAGAGGAAGTAAGGAAGAACCCCTCTTGAGTTGCTTAAGAATTTCCTTTTCTTTTATCTCCCAGTCTAAGTTATTTGGATTTATTCTGGACTAAAACACTTCCAGCTTGTTTGTTCCAATAGAACCAGATCAGGTCTTGGTGGTGGACAGTGGGAGATTTTAGGTTAAGGGACTAGCAGATAACCTAGGAGAACTAAAAATGCTACTGAGATTTGTGGAATTGCATTTCAAAAAGAGAGGGGGTTATTTTTCCTCTAGACAGTCTTTAATAGATTTGATATCAGTGGGAAGCATGTGCCTTCTCTCCAACTGTCTAAGTCATTATACAGAGCTATTAAGATGCTAAATATTTCAGCATTTGGAGAAAAGGAGTTCAGCTGTTTATTTTCATTGTAAAAAGTCATTGGGAAGAAAGGGATGTGAGGTATCGCTTACTGTCTTGGCTGAGATGGCAAACTAACAGATGGCCCTGTGTAGGAGATGTGAAAAACACACTGAATTACTTGCTCAAGCTGAAGAAGGAAGCTTTCATAAAAGCAAGACTCTGATATGACTTTGCTATGTCATGACCTTATCCTCCATCCTCACTCCTTCATAAAATCTTTGCAACTCCTGTGGTGACCAAAAACAATGTGTTTACTCCTAAAATTTTGTATTTCTTATATGGCTTTCTTACTGCACCAGAGATTTAGGTATGATGGCTCAACCTCAAGGGAAATGTTGAGTGTTCTGTTACTGCATAATGAATTGCCACAAAATAATCTCAGTGCTGGATCTCACCTTCTTGCCTTGATGAAGGCACAGAAAAGAGAACAGGTGTTGGGACTCTAGTGCTGGACTACTGTTCAAAATACAGATGCTGAAATGCCAGATATTTCTTCTGTCTTTGTGGTTCTGTCAAGCCAGGTAATTTCTCTGTATCTTAGTAATTCTTGTACTAAATAGAAATCTGTTTAAGTGTCCTTCTGTGAGGATGGAGACCATCTCTCTTCCACTTTCAGATGCCCTAAATTTCATCCACATCCATTCACCCACATGCTCTGTGTTCCCTACAGGCTAGTGATGCCAAGCTTAAGGGATGCATCAGACTCAGGTAGAGGTAAGGCTGTGTAGACTGAGCAGAATGCCTCACAGTGGATTTATAGGGACATCTTGAGCTGCTACCCATCTACTTCACTACCAGAAAAAAATAGAATTTCAGTTTTACACAGCTGTGTTGCATATATATATATATATATATATATTTGGGCATAGATGAAACATGAAATCTGCTCAGAAAGAAGTAATTTTCTCCTCACAGCAATGCTCTATGCAGGGAAAAAAACCAAATAAGTATATTGATTTGCAT
Source organism: Pycnonotus jocosus (assembly GCA_013400435.1). Classification (NCBI taxonomy): domain Eukaryota; kingdom Metazoa; phylum Chordata; class Aves; order Passeriformes; family Pycnonotidae; genus Pycnonotus; species Pycnonotus jocosus. Next base: position 39,688 of record VWYP01016647.1, on the reverse strand, counting down.
CAAACATGGTCCTTTCCCCAAAACTGAAGATCCTGTTCATATTTTCTTGAGTTGCCCTCCGTTTCCTCAGTTTCCTTTCTATAACAATGATCCAAATCTTTCTATCAGGGTAATTAAACTGACCTAGTTAGTGGTCAGCACTTTCTTTTTAATTCTTCTGCAAGCTGCAAAATGAGCATTCTGTCAAAATGAGGAGAATTTCATATTCAGGTGGCAGAGGAAGCCAAGCCCTAACTTTTCATGCACGTTTAAATGGACATTCAAGCAGTGACATGTAAATCAGTAAAGCAGTTATTAATGATCTGGTTCCATTAACAAATGTTCATTTGGATGGTAAGTGACCTGAGACAAAGAGGAAATGCAATTTTGGCTGCCAATACAATAAAAAATAACTGCTATTAGTGCTATATAGGAGTCATGATCAATTATACCTTTTATTTGCTCAATTCAGCTACACTGTAACCAATTAAATCTTTGTTTTGAAGAAAGGAGTGTAGTAGGTTTTACAAAACTGCCTTATGTACAGTTCCTTTAACTTATGCTATTAACATCACCTTGGTTACTGGAGTGATGGAGCTTATTCCTGACATGTTGTTTTTAGCTTTTGCCTTATTAGCCTCGTTTTCCAAAACACTTTTACCAGGAGAGGAAGGATCTCTCTTCTGGACATTAAACTCAGTTCACATCACACAACACAATCACTTTAGCCAGTGACTAGAACATAACCTGATTCTGCCATCTCACTTTATGCTGAGTAGTAACTTATTCCATAAATAGTAATCTACCACCATATATATATGGTTACAATTATCTATTATGAAATTTATTATTTTTTTAGTAACAGCTATTAACCAAAAGGTTTAATTTTAAAAATATTTAAGCCCATTATTCCATACAGTACAGAAAATTGTAGAAAATTATCCATTTCCTCAAATTGCTTTGGGTCTTAAAGAAAAGTGACCATAGAGAAGATTATTATCTCTATCACAACACTACCATTTCTTCCTCTTTTGGACACCAGTGTTAGAGAGGACGGATCCTGCCCACTGGACAAGCTCCTTGAAATCAGCTGAAAGCACTGTGTCAAGAAGATAAAGTATATTTGATTACAAGTTTAAACAACAAAAAGTTTACCAATAACATTTAATACCCAGCCACAATCTGTTCTTTGGATCTCACTGACAAAAATAAAAGCAGAATCTGATTTTAAGCAAAAAAATTGAATTCTTTTTTTCTTGATGGTTTTGGAACTGTGCTAGTCCCGATCCCTATGCTTTTCAATCACATACAAAAAGATGGATATTTTGTTGTGTCTTTTTCAGTAGCAAATCTTTTTATACCTACAGCCCAAAGGAATAAAGGGAGATGTTGACTGTAGTTAGAAAATAATTCATAAAGACTAAGGGATGGTCAGCTGAGGAGCAGGCAGTAGAGTGGAGTGTGTTGAGGGGATTGAGGAGGATGGCTGAAAATAGCGGTATTCAGAAGCAGAAAAGTGGGACTGGAGATGGGAGGACAACAAACATGGGAAAACCAGTAAAGAGGTTTAATCACAGGCTTTGAAGCAAGACAGAGTTGAGGTTGAGTGGATCTGCAAGCAAATCAGAGAACCTCTCCCTTCAATGGTCTCTGCTTGAACTTTTGAAGGAATGAGCAGTCTGAAGCATGGGTGAGTGCAGAGAAAGAATGAGAAGGCCACCAGACTAAGATCAGGTCTCCTTGAAGGCCTGTCCTTGTAGGTCCATTCACCTTGATGAGAGTGCTAAAGCTGATGCAGCTCTCTGCTTTTCCCTGACATGAAGTCATGACATGATTTACCAGCTAACATTGAATGTACAAAGGCTTCAAATGTTTAAACTTTTAATTACTGCCCCAACACGGGCTGAGGAGCACCAAGAAGAAATAACAGCTTTGTGTTACCTGCACACCCAGCAGGCTCAGCAGGCTTTGGACCAAACCTTTGAGAGGAGCCATTCTTTACCCTTACTGTCATCAACCAGCCAAAAATCAGTGGCTTTTCACCTCTCCCTTTTTTACCACTAAAGGCACTTCCCTTTAAATATTTTATTTAAGGCCTATTCCTGGAAGAACCCCAGACTCCAGCACTTGAGATTGACAGCTGAATATCTCACTAGAGTCCCAGTTTGAAGAATGCTTAGTCATAGCCGAAAGTCTGTACTTTCATAGCTACTCTCACTGGAATATATTTTCATCTACAGTATTATTGCTACATATCTTTGTCATGGTTTCTATGGATTGGGAGTCAGCCACTCAAAAATATAATTATCTATTAAAAATATTTTTCTACTCTATAACTCCTTCTGGGTAAGTAAGTACAAGCTAAGAGAGTCAACACTAAATTTTCTTCCTGAGCTCAATTTGATTTTCAGTATTCACCACTAATGAAATATCTAGAAGTGATTTATAGGAACATATCAGTTCTAAGCAACAGCCAAAACAATTACATTTAATTAAAATTCAGGTCAAGGAACCACAACAAACTAATGTGACACTTCAGACATCAGCATGGAATAGGTGCTTTGCTGGTTAGTTATCAATTAGGTACAATAAACACAGTAAATGCGTTCAGCGGGAAATTCTCAGTGAAATGATTTCAGGAAAAAAAATAAGTGCTGTGCCGGAACTTATTTTTCGCTTTCTCTGGATTTAAAATCATCCTGCACACTGTGCTATTCTTTCTATCCTTAATCTACTTCAGTGATTTATTCTTTTTCCTTGAGGAAAAGTATTCTGCCAGAAGTTTTCACTGGAGAGCTAGAGGAATGTGAATTTGTGGGGGAAGGGTTTTATTTTTATTGTGTTGTTTCATCTCTTCACCTTGAAAGCACAAAAAGTCTTCTCGTCACAAGCCTTAGGCTAATTGGACTGTGATGGGTATTTGAGAGTCTTCTACATGGTTACACACCAGCAAGCTTGGAAAAGGGGTTTACTATGAAAGGTTTAGTTGTTTAGTCCTTTGAGTAGCAAAGATTGCACAACTGTGATTTTCTTTGTGTTTGTTCTCAGCATAAGCCATTGCTTACAAAGGTATCTTTAGAACTGGGCACATTCACTCTGTATATTTATTTAACTAGACAAATACCTTAAGGCTTGATGTCAGTTTTCTCCTAAACTCCTTGATGATCAGAAGGAAAGGGTACTGTATGAATAAATACTGCTCTGAATGTCCCCTGACAATGGGGATTCAGTCATGTCCAAAATTTCTTCAAGTTCCTCACATCTGAAGCCAAGATGATGATCTGACAGTACTGTAAATGGCTGCAGGATCTGACCAGTTTCTCTTCATGCTTTGTTTCCCACGACTCAAAGCAACAAACAGAAGCCCTGCCAAATATGTCCTTTTTTTTTTTTTTCCTCACTTGTAAAAATAAGTGTGGAAATAATACAGAAGTAGGCTCCCCTGCAGCCTTTGCCCATCAGGCAGGGCCAGCAAACACATCCACATCAGCCAGCAGAGCACAGAGCAGAGAGCCTCAGGCTCACAGTGCATGGTCTGGGTGCACCCACATGGAACAGCACACACTGTGCAGGAATAGTCCCTCATATGACAACACCATTGCTTCTGCTCAGTCAAAACCTGCCCCCTCAGCTCACCAATTTCCACTGCAGCTTCCAGCCCAGATACAAGAATGCTCATCCAGCACACGTGGGAGTGATGCTGTTCTGGGGATCTCCGTGCAGCCATCAGTCACACACACAGCCCCAGCAGAGTGTGGGGGCCTCCTGGTGATGCTGCACTCTAAACTGCAATGTGGAAATTTCTCCCTGAAGCCTTAGACTTTTAGGAATGCTGCATGAGGTTTTACAGACAAACACAAATAGAAAACCCAAGCTTAGCAGAAGAGGACAGCGAAAAGGATGACTTATCCCTTTAGTACATTCACAAGGACAACACATTCTTTGAGGCTGTGCCAAACTCAATCTGAATACAAATCAGAAAGTATTAATGTAGAAGCTGGGGCTACAGAAAGCCTAGTTAAAGTGTAACAGGGTCATTGCTCAGTATATAGAGACTGTGAGGAGGGAAGTCACCAGTGAAGCAGGGAAACAACAAAGAGGAAATCATCCTAAGTGGGCAGTTTCTGTGTTGGTGACTTTTTAGCTTTTCCTGTGAAAAAAGATACTGGAGAACCTAAACAGGCTTCAGAAAAACAGCAGCCCTTATTTACTAGTGTTAAAATGAGCACCCTCCTGATACAGTTCTTGCTTATCTTGATCAAGGCTTCATGATGAAATAAATCCCAACCCAATGATAAAATTACTCCAAACTTCAACTAAGACAAGCTTCTAATGATGACCTTCTAATTTCTTCTGAAGATGGAAACAAGATGATCATGTTTGCAGGCAGATCCAGACCAGACTTTGGTCCTTCAGACTACTTTGGGTGCTTCCATATAGCTCTCAAAATGTCAAAAGAAGGCAATGACTATGAGATGCAAGTGCACCAAGAGATGCAAGTGCACCTTATGCTGAGCCTGATGGTGTTTGGATTAGGTATCCATCCTTTCAGCAGACCCACTTTATTCACTCCTCCAAGCCATCATTCACAAGGTTGCAAAAACGCTCTGTGATTCTTAAATGTCTAAGAAAAAAACAACACAGATCAGAGAGTCTGGAAGGGATTTCTAGGTGTCATCTGACCCAACTCTTCTCTAAGCACATCCAGTTTCAGTGTTACTCTGGGTTTTTCAAGCATGTATCCACCTGGGTCTTAACCACCTCTGAAGACAGAGGCTTCACAGCCTTTCTGGGCACCATCCCATTTTCTGACTTCCCTCACTTCTAAGTGTTTCCCTGATGGATACTCGTGTTTCCTGCATTGTAGTTGTATTTGTTGCCTCTCATCACCTAACACCTCTAATTAAACTTTTGCAGAAAGCTCTTAGGTTCCCCCCAATGTCAACCCTGCTCCAGGCTGACCAAGCCCAGATCCCCCAGACTCTCCTTACAGGGCAAGTGTTTCAATCCCACAGTCTTGGGGACTTCCCCTGAACTCCCTCCATCCAATATCTTTCCCACACTGCAGACCAAAACTGGGCACAGCTGTGATCTGAGAAGTTCCAAAAAGAGGGGAGGAATCTTATGCCTCGACTTGCTTTTGGCTAGGGCTTGTCAGCATGAGGAGGAGGACCATGACTGAATTTTAAAATCTCTCTTAAGACTGTGGGTAAGCTGAATGCTGAACAGTTGTCTATTAAATCCTGAAATGCAAGAGGTATTTGCTGAAACTAGTTTTAAAAACATCAGTGTAAAACAGTCAAAAGAAAGTACTAGGCACAGCAGGTAGTGAATTTGTAAACTTTGCTGCCGCAGGAATCTGAGGAGACAGCACCAGCAGGACCACAAAGTGATCAGATAAATTCAGGAATAGAAGATGCTAAAAGTGCTGGGCAGGGATGTACACACTGCTGCTATTCCAGCTGCAATGCTTGTAGCTGCTGGGAAAGACAAAGAGACAGGGAAAGCAGTGGGGCTTTCATGCTGTCCCTGAATGGCCTCTCCTCTGGTCACTGTCAGAAGCAGATGGACCTCTGGCCACTTCTTGTTCTCTTGCTCATCTGAGCCCTGTGGGAGGTGACTGAGCTGACACTAATTAAATCAGAGACACAGGGACAGTAACTGATGTTCTCTTACGTGAGAGATCGATCTTGCCATGCTGAGAATCATCAGAAGTTACAAAAAACCGTATCCAAAATTGATCACCCATAGAAGTTAGACCAGAAAACCATAAGGTCCAGCTCAGGAGAGGATTTACTGCTAATGATTTCCATGGGCTGCAGGAGGCTGACAGCCCTGCAGGATGTGGTCCTAGAGGTAGGGATGGTAAATCAAGCATAAACTGTCCATCTTCTCCAAAAAACAAATAGAAATCAGAAGCACAAGAAGTGAAAACTAACTGAAACAGATCAGAATATTAAGCCATTTAAGCACATTTAAAAGTGCAGATGTGAAGCAGTTTAACACAGAAAGTTTTGATAACATATTTTATAACATATCTTACTCAGTTATACTTTCCTTTTATTTTCTCTTGTCAAACAGTTCAAAACCCTTTTTTTTAAATCAAAATCATTAAAATGCAGGGCATGATATTTACAAATTGCAATCCTCTGTGGATTTTAAAAAGTAAAATTAAAATTCCCCATTAAAAAACAAACAAAAAAACACTCACTCAACAAATTTGTTACCAATAAACCAAAAAAAAATTCTTTTCATTTATTTTCTGCTGTTAAAGTAATTGCTTATTCTTTGAACAAGTAGTCATGGGTGTTTAACCTTCATTTGCAAACTTCAGACAATTTAGGATATAGGATATATATATATATAAAAGCAGAGAGAACTGAAATAGTAAAAAGTTCATGCAAGATAAAAGAATCTGAAAGTTTCCTCTTCACTAGTTATTCCTACAGAAATAAAGACAAAGAACTTCTTTCTTAGGTAGGTCTAAACAAATTGTGTTCAGTAAGTGAAATCTAAGAATGCCCTAGAAGAGCAAATCTTTCTCTAATAGCAATACACAGCTCCACTTCCATGATGTATTGCTCGACTGAAGAGCTTTTTATACAGGACAATGTCAAAATATGTCAAGAACACAGCATGAAGGTGAAAGAAAATAAGTTAGAGTTTCCCTCTGAGAAAGACACTGGATAAGGAATTATAAAAATGCAATTTTTCTGAATGTACTTTGGCATTAAAATAATGAATTCAATTCAGTGGGGTTATAAAATAACTTACTGGAAGAAAACTATGCTTTTTGTAGGTCTGGTGTAACGTACAAATTTGCCAGTCATAAAACTGAAGAATTTCCTGGTCTAGGAGCTATTAGTAAAATTGTGTTTTCTGGTACAGTTTAAACCACTTCCTAAACATGAAAAAGACCATGGGTTTTTGTTAGTTCAAATATACAAGGGAAAATGTTTTGGCCTTCATTAAAAAAGAAATAAACTCAAAAGACACAGGCAAATCAAAAATATCTTTCCTTCTCAAAATAAAATTAAGCAACGACTCAAAAATTCCAGATATGAAACAAGGTTGCTATGCTTGGAAGAATATTTAATACAACTGTATCTACATTTTGTTCATCTCTTTCCAGGAACTATGATGAAAGTAAAGTTGATCACAGCAGTTATGTTAAAAAGTATTAAGAAATTATTGATTTATGTTGTAGGAAGTGCCACTGTTTGGAATTTCAGCTCACCCTGAAACCAAAAAGGTTCAGTCAAACTGCCTATTTAGATTCTAATTTATGCTGACCACTGCAGAGCTTCAAAGTCCCTCATTCAACCAAAGCCAGCTGACAAAAGGCATGCAAGCACTTACCATGAATCAACTTGAGAAATACCAAATGAGCAGCCTGCAATTACATAAACATAAATAGGAATTAGAATTGAAAAGAAGGTGGGAATACAACCCATAAGAAAGAAATGAGAAAGCACCATAAAGTCACAGTTCTCCAGGGAAGATGGGGCAGCCTGTCAAAGCTTCAATTCTGTCAGTTCTTTGCAACCATAAATTACATGCTGCTGTGCCAAGCTCTTAGTACTGCCTTATCTGTTGACTAAACACCCTTCTTAAAATAAAATGAGCCATCAGTTTGAGAAATTTCCCTAGTTATAGCTGTGTCAGCCTGCTTAAGCTGACCTTTAGAGAATTCGCATGAGAATAAAGGACATCTTATTATTCAGAGCATTTTTGTGAACCAGGAGCTCCCAGTCTTAGACAAAAGCACAAGATTTCCTCCTGAGAAAACCTCTGAGGATTTGCAATTAATCATTCTCTTGAGTAGTTTATAATCTGACATCTGAGAATAGCTGAGGGGGAATTAATCCCTGGCATAATTTCATCTTTATACATTTAGGGAAAATTTGGCCCATTTGAGTGTTTCTACTGGACAGTGCAGGGTAGCAATGCACGGGTGGGAGGGTATGCATGCAGTGATGCAGAAACTAATTTGGTAAAAGGCAGGAAAGGTGGTGGCGTTTGAGGGAGTGTGGCAGAATTTGTTGTATACACATAGGAAAAATAGTCTTAAAATATGGGGGTTAATGACAATGTTTGTAACATCAAAACATCATTAGTGCTCCTTTTATTCTGTAATTTCAAATTAGTTTTCCAAGCTTAGCATGCTGAGTCATGCTAGCTGGTTGCATGGGGAAAATTGACACCATCTATTCCCACTTTGAGTAAAGCTCATGCACACCCTCTAGGTTTTGGGAGGAGAGTTTGGGGTGCCAGGTTCCCACTACAGCACTTGACTAGAGCATGGTTGGAGGTAATCGATAAAGCAATGGTGACCACATCGAGTAAGGATTTTTGCACTCCTTCTACCACCAGAGAACTTAGGAAAACATATTTTCATGCAAAGTGCCCTCTTGAAAAACTGTCTCACTGGAAGAATAAGAACATCCTTTGGCCCATGTGATTTTCTTTCCCTAGCTGGAAAAAAAAAAAAAAAATTATCTCATTGGGCTGATTATGACTAATGCGAGTGAACCACATGAACCCTGGAATGATGACAAGGGCATAATGGGAAGTGATCGAAGAACATTCAAGCATCGCATCTTGAGTAAGCACCAACTTTATTTAGAGTGCAATGTAAAAGAAAGGCAAATGGGAAGGAGGAGAAGGAAATTGGAAAGATAAACTTTCCCATGGACTGTGTTTCCAACCCCAGTTTTCTCTGACAGTTATTAAGCTAAAATAAGCAAAAATTTTAAGATACTTGTTATTTTCAAACTCTTAATATGAAAAGTGGTTAACTGACACTTGACACTGTTAATTTTCTAATTTTCCCTAAGCTAGGCAAGAGGAGGAAAAAAAGTAAGGGAGGGGACAGGAATTGTGTAGAACAGGAAGAGCAAAACAAGGTAATTATAGCATTATTCCATTATTTTTGGATCTATACTTAAGCATGTACACTGCAACAGCATTCTTTTAATGGGCAGAGGAACTCACTGTACATTATTATTATAATGAGTAGTAATGGATAGTGATAAGACTATGGGAGTCTTCTCTCTCTGCAGTGCCATTACAGGCAAGAGTGCATAAATAGATTTTGATTGAGATAGTCCCTAGTAAATCATGACTGAACCTTTTTCTATGCCAATTGGAATAGCTTCAGAATCTGTTTTTATCTTCAACCAATTATTTTGTGGTTTCTTATCTTTCATACTTCCCACAAGGCCACTGCCTCCTTTGGGCATCCCTGCTCTGGCATGGGTCTCTCCAGGAGCTGCAGGTGGATCTCTGCTCCATGAGGATCCCCATGGGCTGCCTCACAGGGGCACAGCTGCCTCACTGTGGGCTGCACCAGGAGCTGCGGGGGAATCTCTGCTCCTGTGCCTGGAGCACCTCCTGCCCCTCCTTCTGCACTGACCTTGGGGTCTGCAGGGCTGCTCCACTCAGATATTCTCACTCCACTCTTTGACTGCATTTTCACAGGTGTTTTTGCTTTTTCTCATTTTAAATCTGCTATTCCTAAGGCCCTACCATTGCTGCTGATAGGCTCAGACTGAGCCAGCAGTGGATCCATCTCCCAGAACATCGGCTCTCTTGGACATGGGGGAAGTTTATGGCAGCTTCTCACAAAAGTCACCCCTGCAGTTCTGTTGCTATCAAAATCTTGCCACTCAAACATAATACAGTGTCAGAAATTGTTTCAAGGAATGTCAAATGTGCCAGTAGAAGATAGAAAGGAATGAGCAGAATTTGATCTGTCTTCACACTTCAGTTTCAACAGTGACCTATTTAATAATAGGAAAATATATTCCATTACTAAAGGAGACAATGTTCTGGAAAACTTTATGTCATTAAAAACCCAGCACAGAAAAATAGCTTGTTCTCAGTTGCAGGTTTGAGGTGACTTAGTTTCCTGAAAGCAGTGCTTTGGGAAGAGGCATTTCTGGATAGGGACTGAGTCACAGGACAAAAGTCAAAGTGAACAGAGAGAGGCTAGTTGGTCTCTTCATACGAATCAAGAATAACACAAAGCACAGCCCAGAAAGCCAGAGACCCTCTAGGCTTTGCAGACCTTCAGTAAACTCAAGAAAAATAGAACGAGGACTTGAAAGCAAGGAAAAGTGCGAAAAAAACCCTTAAAAAAGGGTTCAGAAAATCTACTAGTGTACTGATGCTGTTCAAGCATAGTTCAGCACATCTTCCAGTTTTAGGTCTGCTTTGAAAGAGGAAGTTTGAGGCTGTGATAGTTTCTACTTCTAATGATACATTCACTTAAATACAAAGGTTTCATCAGCAGAATCACATCTGAACGTGATGAGTCAGCTGAAAGTTGCAATTCAAACCCTATTGCTATTTCAGATGTAATTCAAACACAGTTGGATGATTCTAAAAAGAAGAAAGAGACATTGATGAGCTGATTAATAGATTTCTTGGGATATCTGTGCATTCAAAAGTAGACTTTCTGAAAAATTTAGGGCACAATCCATCTAACCAAATGTATAAGTCAGTAGTGCATTTAGATCTAGGCCAGTCATCTAGATTTCCTTTATAGTCAGAAAAGAGAAATAAGCTCCTTTAAGTCACTATCAACTCACTGAAAGAGATATTAAAAGCACATGGTCAAACAACAACAATTTGTCCTGGAATGACTCCATCATCAGTGACTAAAATTAAGCAGCATCAATCTTGCCCTTTCTCACCAAATACCTAAAACACATGAATGGTAATTGATCTTCTGAGGTTTTCTGGTCATTGAAGCTGAGGATCACTGGGTGCTGTGTTTTCAAACACTACCTCTTGCCTAAAATGTGCCTGTCCACAGGGGGTCTCCCATGGACAGCTCCCAGGTTCAGAGGGACCATTTCTGTGGCAGGACAGCAAAGTGTTTGTCCCACAAAATGCACCATCTTGAGTGCCACCTATGGGTACAATATTTACTGGTTAAATTGATCTTTTGAGCACCAGGCCTGATTACTAACCTACTGATGCACTGTAGGGCACTGTGGTTTTGTGCCAAGGGGGATCTAGTTTCCCTAGAAAGTTTTCCTCAAAACCCATCACAATGTATTGCTTCCCGAGGCAACCCTGAGATGGGAGTGAGAGTAAGGTTGCAGTCTTTATGTATGAAGAGAAACATAGGACAAGTATTTTAAAAAGTCAGGAGTTTGTCCAATCCATTCTGAGTTAAAAACACATAACAATGTTAGTGGGGATTACAATACCACATGAAAACACTGTGCAGAGGGGGTGGCTACCAATTGTTCCTCATTCACTTCAGAGACCTGGCAAACCTTGCTTACCAGGCACAGTACAGTCTGATAAACACAAATAGGACCTAGTCTTTTGATTTAACTTTATCAAAATGTAAGAAAACCTCCCCTTTTCCCCTCTCATTTTCCTGTCCTCTCTTGATCTTCCCATCACCTTGAGCACATCACCCTAAAGCCATTAAGTTTTCTCTAAAGCAGCACAGTATCTAGATGGAATTAGGGTCACAGAATGCATGGAACTGACCTGGTAAAGCAATACATTTTTTAAAATGTCATTTCCTTTTTTTCAGGGGTGAGGACAAGGGCAGTAGTGTTGCCTTTCTTATATCTTTTCTTTCATTTTCTAGATAAGCATATCCATTCTTTTTATAGCACCTGCTTTCATGATTTCTACATGTTTTTTGCATATAATAAAATATTCGAATAGAGGTCCTTCACTTTCTTTATTAAAATAAATGAGGATGGGCATCTTCCTTGAAAACCTGTGGAATAATTGAAAAAGGGTTGTTTGGAATAGTGCTTAACATCTGAAATTCCCTCATATTGCCATGCAAAAGTCGACTGATTATTTCTGAGTGATGTATGCTATGCTGTTAGTCTAATTGCCAGCAGTGGCACTACTCAGCCATAAAGAAGTTCACTGCATCAACAAAATTTAATTGGGGCACCTCAATATACTGGCATTTTCTTGCAGAGCTAGTTAAAACGAATACAGAAACTGCTCTCCACAAGGATTGAAGCATAAATTCTTCACTTGAACCAGAGAAATTCAGAGAAAAACTAATTTTGCAACAGCATGCTGTGATTCTGCTTCCTGTTCTTCACTCCAACAATCATTAGCTGAACATACACACACACTAAAAAGTCCCATTTACTCTATCACATGACAACTTGGGGTTATTTAACTGACCAGGCTTTACTTTCATGCAAGAAGTTTAGACAAGAAAAGAAAAAGCAACAACAAATAAAAGGAGCAGGAGGATTGTATTGCCATTTTACCCAAATTTTGTTTCATTTTGTACCAGAATTAGTCTGTCTGGTACTGATAATGACATCTGTATTAACATACTGTTGTTTCCTAATGTGCAAAAGTGCTTGTAAAAATAAAATAAAATAAAACTAAAAAAAGAGAAAAAGAGAAAGAGAAAGAAAAGAAAAAGAAGAAGAAGAAGAAGAAGAAGAAGAAGAAGAAGAAGAAAAAGAAAAAGAAAAAGAAAAAGAAAAAGAAAAAGAAAAAGAAAAAGAAAAAGAAAAAGAAAAAAGTTGATATTGAATCTTAAAACCCCAGCCATACCAGGCACCAAGCTTGTTATATTTTTATTACTCACATCCTCCTTTGTTGGCAGATTCATTAAGGAAGAAGTTTAAAATATCCACTGACATTAAAGTCATCAATAGGCATAAAAGTGAAGAGTAACATTGAAGAAGGAGAAAATTTAATTCTTTCCCTGTGAGTCCTTGGGAGAAAACAAGTTCACCAGCTTAAATGAGGAATAGGGCAGGTTTCAGAAGTGGCATACGAAAGCATTTGTTGTAATGCTGAACTTTACCTTCTCTCATTAGATTGATTCATTGTGTAGGTAACAAGGGAAAAGCTGGCAAGTGCTGACTGCTGTGCAAGCCTCCACACTGAACACATCCATCATTCAAAACTTTGAAATCAAACCTGACGGCCATGCTTCTTCTGGTGCAGCACAGGTTGGTTTTCTGGACCTACGAGTGTACATTGCTGGCTCATGTCCAGGTTTTCATCCATCAGTGACCCCAAACCCTTCTTCTCAGAGCTGTTCTCAGTGTGTTCATCATTCAGTCTTTACTGGTACTGGTGACTGGACCAGATGCAAGGTCCTGTGTCTGGGTCAACACGATCACCCCTCTCAGTGCAGACTGAGTGACGAATGGATTGAGAGAAGATCCTTGAAGGGACAGCCCCACTCATATCATTATATGCAATGGAAATATTGTCTTGGTTTTCAAGGCTCTCAAGTACTTAAGAAGAGCATCCTCATCTAAAAACAGTCCCAAATGGAGTGCTTGGTATAACTATTTCTCAGAGGGATTTATTTCAGAAATGGATCCTTGGCACTGGTTAATCAAAAGTAGAGGTGATGTCTTTCTGTCGAGTGGGATGCATTGAGGGTCAGGGGACTATTGATTGTTCTGATTAATACACTGCACTCCCACGTCTGGGAAATGGCAACTCAGATTGGAAGGCCCCTTTTCTGCCCTGCTTTCATGGGTACAATTCCCCTCTGAAATCAGTGTCTCAGAGAAAAAAGAATCGATGGTTCCAAGCATTAGTGAAGGTCAGAGTGCAAGGCATAGAGGGCAAATCGTTGGCCATTGTAAATCATGGTCACTCTCTTAACTCACTGGAGTCATTTTAGTCAGGGATTTGACCCTGAGAGCAATCTGTATTTTTCCCTCCTATCTATTGTTTCCTTCTAGGATTTCAATGGCTATTTGGTTTTACCATCTGAACTATTCAAAATGGATTACAGTCAATGTTCTATTAATTTCTAAGATTCACAAATATTTTGAGAAAAAAAGGATGTTGCTTTCTATGCCTTTAATCTTTTTATGATTTCTTGGTTTATATTCCCTACCTTTCACTGCGTGAAGAATACCTCTGGTCTAGAAAGATGCTGGGAACCTAAAGGAAGGTGTGAGTATATAAATGTGAGTATATATATAATTTCATATTGAAATGTGGAGGATACTCAGCATCCTGAAGATATGACCTTCATTTGTTTATTCCCACTGAGTATTTCTTTTTTCTGCCTTTACTTCCCTTTCTCAAAAACAAACAAACAAACAAAACAAAACAACAACAAGAACAAAAAAAAAACCAGTAAATGTCCTAAGAAATTTAATATTCACCTGAATCCTGCTACTACAAAATTCAGCAATTTCTCTACAAAACATTCTTACTTTTTTTGTCTTTGTGCCATGGTTTATACTCAGACAGCAACTAAATACCAGAGCTGCTTGCTCACTTCACTGCCACAGTGGGATGGGGGAAAGAACCAGAGAAAGGTAAAGCCCACGTGCTGAGATAAGAACAGTTTAATAATTTAATAATAGGACAAATAATAAGACAACTACAGGGAAAAAAAGAGAAGGAGGAATGAAACCCCAGAAACCAAAGAAAGCACAATGAAATTATTCACCACTCTCTGACCTGTGCCCAGTCACCCCCTAAGAAATGATCAGCTCTTCCCAGGAAAGTCCCCCCAGTTTATACCTGGAGCGTGATGCTCTGTGATATGGAATATCCTTCTGGCCAGTTCGAGTCAGCTGCCCCAACCATTCTCCCTCTCTCCACTTCTTGTGCACCTGCCCAGTGGTACTGGAAAGTTCTTGACTTAGGGTAAGCACTGCCCAGCAACAACCAGCACATCAGTTTGTTAACATTATTCTCATACCAAGCCCAAAACACAGTTCTGTGCCTGCTACTAGGGGAGAAAATTAACTCTATTACAGCCAAAACCAGGACACTTCTACATCTCAGATGAAAAGTAATCATTAGTATTTCTCCAAGGAGAAAAACTCTCCAGGGAACAAAATATCACTTTTAAAAAAATATACCTAAGTTAGGTGGAGAGCTTTGGGCTTTGGGTTTTTGGTTTTTTCTCTCTTTTTTCTTTGATTATTTATGGATTTTATAAGTATGATCTTCCTTATATATCCTAAGGCTGAACTTACAATGTAAGCATAAAGACAATTTGTTTGATTTGCTCATCCCAAATTTGCAGTATCAGAAAACTGAGATGGTTCAGAAAAAAATTTCATCCCCAATTGAGATGACTTTTGATAATTAGAGATTCACTTCTGGAGTAAGATAACTTTTTAATAGATGCCAGTGCTGTCTTTTAACATGAAGATTAGAGGAAGCTTCTGTTAGATACTTCTGAGAAACAAATCCAAATTCTGACGGTGTAGTTTTCAAAGGATTCTGAAAACCCAGTTACTCATCTCCCACAAAAAGACAGCCTATGGTCACAAGTAATGCTTCCAGCTGCCTTTGGAAATCCCAAAAAAAGCTCCCCTAGCTTCATTATCCATTACTCCTGTATAACGAATAAGGTAGAGAATGAAATACAAATAGATGTGGATGGATGAGAATCTAATTTAATAACTACTCAATATAACTGCCCACTGTCTGATGCATTGCTGCATAAGGTGCTATTGATTTGAGGAAAAGGATTATATGACAGCTGGAAGAAAATGTCTGGCGCTGTTCCTCCCAAGATTTATTGTTTCTGATAATGAGTAAATACATTTTATGCATGAAAATCCAGCAAGGCTTTTCCCAACTGTCTTAATATTGTCAGCTTCATGGACAAAACCCGTTATAACTTCAGGGATACTGCACATGCAGATAAAATATCTGCATGTACTCAGTCACCTAGTGAAGGCTCCCATGAAGTGTAATTAATAGCTGATAGGAGGGGCTGACAAGGATCCCTTCATGTACTGATTTTCTCATGGTACATATTCTCTTATTATCTATAAGCAGCATACAGGTTTTTGGTATTCTCTTTGTGTCAGGATTAAATCTCACATTAAAGAAGGCATTAATTATTTGGTATGGCCAGGTAGCAGTAACTTCTGGGCTAGGTATCACTCAAAAAAAAATTTCAGGACTTGTTCTGCCTTCTAAGGCCCATTAGGATCAAAAATCTCACTTATGGAGTAAGATGTAACTCATATTTAGAGAGATATTAAGTCTGCCAAAACCTTTCATATTCATCTTCATTGTCCTATTTGAGGTTCTTCTTTATCTACTCTTCTTCTCTATCTTTTATTTTGAGGTTCTATCTTTATCTGAAAATCATCCTGGGTAACTTCCTGACCCTTAACATAGTTGAACGGAGCATTGCTTGCAGATCTTTGGGCAATTCTGCAATAAGCTGGCTTGTGAAAGAGCTTCTAATTTACTATTTTCCCAAGAAAAATTCCTCTTGGCATAGGCCCATCAGATAGAAGACTGCCATTCTTTATTAGTTTACCCTTAAATTGTTGCCACTTCTTAGCTGATCTTCTTTTCATCTGAGTAACACAGTTTTAGCATCTTGGAATTAAAAGACACTGAGCTAATGATTTTTCCTGCCACAATGTTAGAACTGAAACATTTAGAAGCATATGTCCCTGAATTAGCAGATTTCCATTGCTGATTCCTACACACATTAAGCAAATTAGAATAGGTAAGAGTGGAAAAAGAGCTGAGATTTATCCTCTATCCCCATGACATTCCAGATATCCATATGGAGCAATACCACTTTATACTGAAAGGCACAACTCTTAGCAGTTGTGTTAAAATTACACCTGCAATAATTAGAGACGAGTGCCTGCTGCTGGGAGAATACAGACAGCTCAACTCTTGTGCAATGCTTTTCTCTGGAACACACCTTTACCTTTTATATACTTGTATATCTATGTAAACACAGCTCTAACTATAGGTAGAGAGAGATAGATATGGATGTAGATGTAGATGTAGATGTAGATGTAGATGTAGATGTAGATAGATCTATGTATGTGTATATTTGAGAATGAGAGCAGGCTGAGCCCCAAATTTCATAAAGCTCAATATCTTTATAAAATATTTTCACTTGTAACTCACTGATACTGGAAAGCCTATTGAAATTATTAAGAAGGTACTTGAACACTCAGTAAAGTAACCTGAGAGTCATTAGCAATTATGATGAAAAGCTAATGGAGAACAAACAAAATGCAAAAGAAAACAAAAAAAAGGGGGGAAATTGCTCTTACAAAGGGAAAAGAAAGAGGGAAGGGAAGGGAAGGGAAGGGAAGGGAAATGTGATAGTCACAGCTCAACAGCTTAACTGAAATTCCTACAAAAACAAGGAAAAAATAATGTTAAAAAATGTAATCATCAAGAAGACAACACAGTAATGAGCAGAAAAGCAAAACAATACCTTGTTTTTTTTCTCCATACAAGACTTACTCTTGCCATACACCCTGCCTCCTCCCCACCATTCAGTGTCTTTCAAAACCAAAACATACATTACTGGTACCTCTTAAACTCAACCCAAACATTGTTTGAAACACTGTTTTGCCACTGCTGCTTTTTGAGAGACAAAACATGAAGTAAATTAGTATTGCCAAACTCTTTAACACACTGATAATTTCAGATCTTGTGTCAAGTATACTTCCACGTACTAAATGATTCAGTTATTTTATTGTTTAAGATCTGTGCATTTTGAACCTCTCTTCAAGTCAATAGCATCCTCATGAAACTCTCCAGGAATTATTCAAACTAATTTCCACTAAGGATAAAGTTAAGGAGTCTAAGAATCATTATTAAGCTCTGTGTAGCAATCATTTTATAAGGATGATGTTTTCCAGATGATGCATGCTTTGACAGTTCTGACTGGATAATGGTTCTAGCAAACTGAGGGAGATTTCTAATTTTCTATGAATGAAAATCAATATATATATCTTTGAATTTACTGTATGTAACTGTTATAATTCTCACACCATTTTGTCAGCTACTGCTCTGGGTCAATCTGAATGAACTCTTAATGTAAGACAAGCATTGTACTACTCCCTGGGGAAACTGAAGTAGAATTTTCCTTATCAGTATGATTAGGCCAGTGAAAGTTGTGTTTGTTTATTTTCCTTGTGTATGCCTTGTATGACAGTCCAGAATCATCAGCAACAGCAATTAGGATCAGGACACTGATACTCTTCTGTCCTGCCCTGTGTCAAGAGGCTCTGATGTGGAAGCATGGCATTTTGGGAGATGGGGAGGGATGTGGTTCTCAGCAGCACCAGATCTGTTGAGTCCAGCTGCCAGAGGTTCTGTAGTCCAAGTGCACACGTGCACACACATTGTCCACACCTCCATCTCTGGACCATAGTGAAGATGTTCATGTGGTAAAAACAGCAGACCTAGATAGTTTTTTACTGTCAGTTTAGATGGCAGAAATCTATGACTAAATCATCTCAGTGAGTCAATTGAACATTTAAACATTGCCTGAGGTGAAATGCTACAGTGTACCTGCTGCTGCTCCAGACACAATTACTAGTCAATCAGAATAATCAGATCTGCAATATAATTTTAAGTGATTGACTACTGAAAACAGGATCAGCCCAAGATGCTGTGGGACTCTTCTCATTTGCTGAATGTCTTCCACAAGGACAGGCAGCAAACTGAGCTTCAAGAGATTTTTGTCTCTTGATATTTCATTTGCATCTTTGTGTGGCCTCTGTCTTCAGTGGTCCAAACACCCCTGGAGTTGTCTCACATTTGCCATAATGCTTCTGCTTGCCTCCATCTTACTGAAGCTACAGCTTTGGTGCAGAAGACTTTTAGTAGCCTAGGTATAAGAATTCTAGATTGCAGGGACACTTTAAATAGTAAAAAAAAAAAAAAATTAAAGATCAGACAAGCTCTAATCTTGAGAGAGTCTCAAAATCCCATTATCATCTCGAAGCTACTGCCTACATTTCTCTGTATCCAATACAAAGTCATGTTAAGTATTCTGCTTCACTTAAGTATAATGTGGGCTGCTGGCACAAGACTTTCTTTTTCATCAGCCATGTGCCTCATTTAAAACACCTCCGTTTCCTTCCTGGTTCAGGGCAGTACTCAAGACATATTTTATGCTTCCATTTCATCATCTCTTGGAATTTTTCACTCCAGCTGCTCAGAGACCGATGGAGATGTGCTAGGCACATTTACAAAGGTTTAACATTACAGATAAACAATTAAATATGTATCCCCAAAATTTTTTAGCTATGTTACTGCATCCTTTTTTTAAACAAAAATATCTGCATTTGCTTGTTTACACAGCAGAGAAGTGGTTATCATTCTCCTGAGGTTAAAAAAAAAAAAGGCATTACATTATACCAAACCACTTGAAATAACAAATAAAACACTGATGATAAAGCTTCACTCCTTAAAATCACCTTTTATGTGATTTTGCAAATAACTTACCAAATCTGGTGATGCAGCTGTAAAGACTAAATCAGGTTAACTACTCTCCTGTCTTCATTGTCCAAAGATTAATTCTTAAGTTCCCCATATTGGGAAACAGATTTCAGAAGCCCTGGAGACAGACCTACAATGTTTTTTTCTGAGATATCTTTCACCTTAATCTAAAAAGGAAGGAGAAACTGAAGCAGAGTAGATTCACTATTTCCTTAACACAAGAGAGTATATTGGAGTGTGGTTATTTTTCAGAGGGGAAACCTTATGAAAATTATTTCAGGGTCATACTATTTTATGGACCTAGAGGGAATGCTGAGAAGTGAAATCCTTGTCATTCTTAACAGATAACAGACTATGAAAATCACATTATACACCCAGTTGTTATCTTTAATTGAGAATCTGTTTTACCAAAGGTAGTGAAAAGCAGAAACAAAACTCAAAAATATAACAAGCTAATCCCTCAGGTGATACAATTAAAGGTTTTGAAAACAAAGCTCCATCAGGAAATAGGAAATTCACTGATGTTAAAGAATGATTTGTGTTGTATGTTGAGTTTTGACAACTTGGTCTATGAACAATGTTTTCCTCTTGACCCAGAATGCCTTGACTATTTGAATATTCCTCCTTTTGACAAATTGGACATGAGCTGAGAAGTGCAGCCATGCTTATTCTGGTTCTTTGTTCTGTGAGAACTCCTCCCTTGCTTGCTTGCACATGTTTCATTTTTTATGCATGAGGAAAAGCTAGAACATAAACATTGCACTGACAGTTGTACGTTATGTCAAAAATTTTATATATATTTCTATGATACCATGAATATGCATTTGTTTATGTAAATGCATACAGTATCTCTTGAAAGCTTTAGGAGATATACAACTACAAGTCAGAATATAAATACATATGAAAAAGAACTCTAGAAAGTAACTACTCTTCCAGGTCATACATTCATAGTAATCACTCTGAGAAAATCATAAAAATAACTCTTCTCAATACTTTTAGGCTAAAAGCACCTCCCTACACTTAAATTTAAACAAGGCACTTCAAACATTTCCTTCAGAGTGTGTATTATAACTACCAATGTAATAAAATGTCACAGTTTTGATCTGAGCAATCTTCTGGAATTGCTCAGAGGATTTTCAGGATCATACCACACCCACACAGATTTTTTGTTGTCTCATCAGTGGATCCCTAGTAAGGAATTCCTAGTAAGGAATGATGCCAGCAGGTTAGGATTTCCACAGCTTTAAAAAGAGCAAGAAACAACCCAGAAGCAGACACTGAAGAACAACTGAATATGGGTACATTTCTTCTCTCCACATCATTGCCCAAGTAGTTATCTTGTTTTCTTCCCCTCTTCTTCTTGGGCTCTCTCCATGGAATTACAAAATTGCCCTTTGGCAAAATCTGTGTGATCAGACACACCAGAGTGATCTTCATCTTCATGTTCTGACACAGACACAGATTTTAGAAATGTGCTCAGTGGTTGTGTCACCAATGGAAACCGTTTCTTGTACCAAGGCTGCAACACACTCTGCAAGTAAGACAATAAAATTATCTTGGGTTGTTAAAACATCCTCTCTTTTAAAAAATAAAACTTGAAAATGTTGGTGTTCCCTTTATTCTAATCCATGACAATTAACCTACACATGGAGTGTATTTCCAGCTGTAAGGTCATGTAGCCTTCCTTCAAAGAGGTGTCAAAAACAATCATAGGCTAATGAGATTTTACAAGAACCACCTGCTGGTTGCTTTCAATTAGATAAAATGCCCCGGCTGGAAGTGAGGAAATGCATTTTCATTATTTTCAATAGAGCTGCACAACAGAAAGTGATAAGAAGAAAAGGAATGAGGAGCTAATAGAACAGTCTGAGCTTTCCAGCTCCAATTCCCTCCTCCTTGTTTCTATTTGGGGGAAAAACAAACAAAAAAGCAAACCCAACAACCAAAAATTATGGCAATACTGAGTGTCCAAAGACATTGAGGAAAAACACAAAGAAAGCTTCATGAATACCCAATATTGCCAGTTCACTGACACCCCAAGACAAATTCTAAAAGCAATTTCTTTGAGACAGATGAAGCATTTTGTTCAATTCCAGAAGAAATGTTTTCCTTTGCATTACTGTTGACATTTTTAAAATGGAAAATAATTTATTTTTTTAAAAGCAAAATGCTATTTTAAATAATGTAGTTATTGCATTTCAAACTTTTTACTGAATTCAGATTTCAGAATATCTCTTGGGAGGAAGGATGTGATCAGAAAGAACAATGTGACAAAACCTGACATAATAGCCAGATATACTTTTTAAACATTTCTTTACTCAAGAAACCATGGGCCAAAATGTACTCTGCTGTCCCACTGGGACCTGAGCTTTCTAGTATAATGTCAGAAATTACTTCGGATGTTTAGAAAACTGACATAAATCAGAAGGCAAAGCACCCAATACAGCCCCTTATGAGTGGAGGAAGAGCATGGGGCAGAACATGACAGATTCTTTCTCTTTTATGTTTATTTTATAGCACTTTCATACTTGAAAGTTCCAGAGAAAAAAAATGAAAGAGCACAGAACTAAAGAGCTGACACTCTTTACATTTCCTCCCACCTCTTATCAGGGTGTAAAGGACATTTACAGCAGAATCTATGAGACTGAAAGGTTGTTTATAGGGATGTAAGACCTTCAGATTGGTGAAAAACCTTTCAGATAGATTCTGTCTTCTCATGTAAACATTTCATTTGTAGTTTTACTCCACTGAATTTTTTGGAGCATTGTGGAGGATTTAAAGACCAGTGTATAGCACCAAGGAGATGCCTCCTGAAAACTGCTTTGGAATCCTTTACTGTGGATGTGGTTTTCCATGGAGTCTGAGTATTTATATAGTTCCTATATATTACCTATATATAATTATTATTCTATTACGTCTGTTAGCAGCAGCATTTTCAGATAATGTGTCTCTTTAAAAGTCTTTCTACACTTTCCACCTGACATCTAAATGCTGATTTTATTTTGTTCACCATTTTGCAGTGGAAAAAATATATAAAATATTTTCCATTATTCTTTTTCTACATTAGTAAGTTACCTTTTTTATAAATTAAAAAAATAGTCAGTGGGTGCTACTCAGTTCTACAGAAGAGGAAGATTCAGCAGAAAACAGAAAACACAAGTTAAACAACTTCACCACTGGTTGTCATTTGGGATGGGGAAAAAGAAAACCAAGGTATAAGGAAAAGAGCAAATCCCTTAACAATTAAAGACCCTTAAATAAATTTATAAAATAAATAAATAAAGAAATAAATAAAAGGGGGGGGTTAAAGACAAGAAAAACAAATTGAGCACATTTGCCTCCCTAGGTGTTTGTGATGAATNCAGAAAACACAAGTTAAACTTCACCACTGGTTGTCATTTGGGATGGGGAAAAAGAAAACCAAGGTATAAGGAAAAGAGCAAATCCCTTAACAATTAAAGACCCTTAAATAATTTTTTAAAATAAATAAATAAATAAATAAATTTAACGGGGGGGTGTTTAAAGACAAGAAAAACAAATTGAGCACATTTGCCTCCCTAGGTGTTTGTGATGAATTACCTTAGCTGAAGGAAGGTTTTAAGGCCCCCTGGTTCCAGCCAAAAGCCAAAGAACCTTGCACAAGGAAGCAGCCTTATCCCTGTGAGAAGTGGAAAAGTGCTTACTTCAGTCAACTGAAAAAAGGGTCAGATCCATCAGTGATTGATAGAAGCTGAATGCACTGTCACACTTCTTGAAGTTTCAACAGCTGTATACCCTGAAGATATTGTTCAAAAAGATGCATTTTGAACCGAGTCACAGGCAGAATACAATTTATAAATCTTGTCTTGCACTAAAAAAAATAAAAACCTCATGCTTTAGAGGCTACATCGTCCAGAACCATGTCTTTAATACAGACAGCTCTGGTAACCAGTCCTTGCCTGCAGAGGAGAAAGAAAGAGAGATAATGTCTCATCTAGAGGCTGACATACTCCATAAATTTCCTAGTTAATTCAAATAAGCCAAGCAAAACACCAAAAAAAGAGTGTTTATGCAAAAGCAGGCTGAAAACCAAAAGGCGAATAATCTTGGTTTTTCATAAAGTGTTATACGCAAATGAATTTAAAAATTAAGGAAATTAATTCAGTTTTGGTTTTCAATATTTAAAGTAAGAAAGGATTAGTTTTAAATATAATGCAGTAAGAAATCTTTTTTATCATCATTTGTGGTTCATCAGTCAGAAAAGGTCAGATTATGTTCCACAGGGACAAATTTACTCATGGTCACACTAGTCTCAGATCAATCCATGGAGAGGACTGGGTGCATTAAAGCTCACTTCCCCCTGCTTTGTAGGATCATCATTTTCTTCTGGCTCAGCTCAGCCACACATAACTGACCTTTCCCTCCATCTCCCTCAGCTTCCCAGCCTGGCAAGAGGGCTTGGTCAGCAGTGCTCTTTGGGCTGTTTCCCCCTTACTGGTGAGTCTCCCCCACAGCAGCAACTTTTGAAATATTATATATATATATATATATATGACTATATATGAAAATATGTACATACACACACACATATATGTAAGGTGCCTCCTTCTGAACAAGTGGTTTGCTTCAGGCATAGAGAGGTCTTGCAAAACAACCCTGTATGTTCACATTAAACACCAGTTATTTTTAAAATGGAGTTCTGTCTGGGGAGGGAGGAAACTCTCCTCCTTGCCCATTCCACCCATTCATGCCCACAATCTTTAGAAAGTAAAATCCAATTTTATTTCCATTTACACTATTGCAGAATGCCTAATCCAAGCCCTAAAGAAATAAGAACAGTATTTTATTTGTGACAAGGCTGGCCAACGTGTCTAGCTTTTAAATATCATAGTTAAGCTGTTGCTCCATGAATTTTTCCTAATGAATCATATTATTGTTGTGTTATCCTCCAGCACTGCCTACCAAGGCAGGAGCAGGCAGCGTGTCCAGAGCTGCTACAGCAGACTGATTGAGAATCATTAGCCAGACAAAAGGGCAGATGACAGACATTAATATGAGGGAAGGAAAAATTACCTCATGCCATGCCCAGGAAGAGTATAATTGAGTTGTTTCTAAATGAGAAAAGAAATCACATGCAGCAGGGAAGCCTGCTGACACCATTCACTGACTGCCAAGAGAACTGCAACATCATCACAGCTCCAGCCACCAAAGTAGCCTTGGTACTTTTCCTGTGGAAGACCATGACTTTGTCATGACTGGTCCCCAGGGCCACCACAACACCTGCAGACAGTCAGTCCTTGCCCTCGAATGTTCATCCTTGGCTATGTGGACTATCAGTGGACAAACAACTTAGTGGGAGTCACCTTGTTCCACAGGCTCTAAGCAGATCTGTGCCCTCTGTGACGTTCAAACCCCTTGCTCATAGCTGTGTATAAACTTAGTGTGGCCCTGGGATGTGAATGGAAGGTCCTCACAACACTCTTGGGTCACCCAATGAGACGGACAACAGTGACCTCAAAGAGAAACAGCTTTGGAGAGGGAGTGTGAGAGAAGAGGTTCCTCTGCCCTATCAAAGTTGCAAATAGCTTGGAAAACAGTACAAGTCTCCTGACATCCCTGAGGTCTTCTCAAACCTGTTTTTTCATCTATGAACACATCTCAAAAAGAAAGAGGCAACATCTTGTTACAACTCTATGCAGCAACCTAATCCCAAAAATTCTGTATGGACTGGAGCACAGCCACAGCAGAGTCTCTGCTTCCAGATGTTCCCAGACAAGGAGACACCAGGACTATAAGACATTTTCTTGCTTTGCAGCCATGGCAGGGCAGACCAACCTCAGTGCTGTCATGAGAAGCTGGGGAGAAAGGAAACTCTTTCATCCTGCCCGTGACAGCACCCAGAATCCTCTGCTGCCTTATAGAGAATAAGCTTATTTTTTATTCTATTTATTGAAGAAGAATTTAGCCTGCTACTCTTCAAAACTCTTCAAAACTTATCCTTTGTAAGATATGGGGCTTAGTTTTTTTCATTACTGCTGTTGATCAGGATTCTCACCACTTTTTATTTCTTTTGAATGAGAGCATATGAAAAGGTGTGTGTCACTAGGTACAGTCTTGGGATATTTTTTTCCTACATATTCCTAAAACATCGGCTATTTATTTTACCCTGGTAGATCTTGATTCTTTCATTCCTTGTATCATCTGTGTTTTGTTTTCTTCTGCCATGTTGTATACTCAGAGTTGTCAGAAGATGCATGTCAATCTTCAAATCTAGCCCCAGGTGGTGTATATACAGATCAAGTCAAAATATGCCAAACATACATACCCAAATTAATTCTCTTCTTTTCTTTTCTTTTCTTTTCTTTTCTTTTCTTTTCTTTTCTTTTCTTTTCTTTTCTTTTCTTTTCTTTTTTTCCCTTTTTCTGGACAGAATCATTAACATAAAAAGGTTGCAAAAAATGTTGTCCTTGGGACTCTTTCCTATTTCACACTACAGACAACTTAATTGTGTAATATAGACATGAATTATGTTACAATTAGTGTTATATATAATTTTGTATAAAGTACATGTATAATGTTACAATTGTTTAATATGAAAATATATTGTACTACATAATACAGAGAGTGTGAAGCAGAAAACATGGGTGGTCCTCTCTATTCAAACAGTAGACTACCATGGTTGCCAAGCAAGGGTCACTCATTGATCTTGAAAACATTTTCTGAGCAGTCAATTAAGAAAAAGCAGCAAAAGGTTCAGTGGTAAGTGAAGGAGTGAGCAAGATCACAGTGTTGGTTCAGAGGATGTAAATAATTTCTTTGTCTTTCAGCTGCAGCAATGAGAAGCAGTAATCCTGAAATATAATTTTCCACTTAGATCCAAGGATGTCAACTGTTTTATACAACAAGCTACATAATGGTATTTGTTCATAATATAAACTAAGTCTGCATACTCAAATCAAGTACTTGAATGGGCAAAAGTTAGGAAAAAAATATCCTTCTTCTACATGTTAGTGGACACCACTTCATCTATATTTGGCACAGTACAACTTGGAGCAAAGTCATCAAACTCTTACACTCCTGCTCTTACTGCAAGAGGCTGTGTGTATCAGACCTGTATTGTCAGGATCATTTCACGTGTCACTGAAATGCAGGCACTGCTGAAGAAAAGCAAACTCTTAACAAAGCAATATATTAGCTGTAAACAGACAAGTATGAGACTCCAGGGAGGCAAAGCAAAAGGGGTGACCATGACCCTGAAGCTCTGCTTAAATGAATTCACAGTAAATTGCCTCATTTCTCCTTTTTCCATAGCATGAATGCAGCAAGGTGCAGTGTTTTCCACAGTTCAGTTCCCTCATTTGAATATACAGACAGACAGCACACACATCCAGGCCAGAGTCAGCTCACACACCCAGATCAGAGTCTGATCTGTCCATGCTCCAGGAAAAACACATGGATCGAATACCAAGGCAGAAACTTGATATAATGAGTCACTCAGTTCAAGCCAGACAGGTCTCAAAAAAAGGATCCTCCCTGTAGTTTCCTGTAAGACTGCCCCTCAGCTGAACCTTTTGTGAATAATGAATACTCTAGAAGCAAGAGGTCACCCTTTGCCCCACAGGCGTTGAGTGGTGGTGCTGAGTTATCCACAGAGTGGATCCCATTATGTCAGAGGATGGCTATCCCATTGTCCTCTCCATTAAGGCTACAAATAGCACTAATCCATAATACCAACCCATGATCATGCAGAAGTACTGGTGTCATTTGCAGTACACCCAAATTTGGATTCCTTTTCCTAATGCAATGTCTCTCTCCTAACTCCTTCTATACCTGCGGTAGATGAGATTTCAGGAATTTGTTTATGTGAGAACAATACACCAAGGAAAGGAAAGCTAACATGAGAAGCCATGCTTAGATTTCTTTCAAAAACTTTCTGAAGTCTGCAAATCAGCAGCAGGGAAAGAATCTGACAGTCAAAGGTAATCACTTCTCCAATCAGCTGTCTTATTTATGGCTACTAGATGTGCAATTATTACAGCTGCTCAAAGATTTCTTTAACTTTTAGTCTATATATAAGACCATAAAAGATACAAGATTGACAGCACTGGAAATAAAAAGCCTCTAATTTATCCAAAAAAAGGCAAACTGCTTTTACTGTAGGCAAGAATGATGGAATGCTCCTCTTTCACACTTCTGATGTGCCTCACCTTGAGAAACAAGTGCCACTGATAAATTGAGTAAAATATAAAACAATAAAAATTAAATACAAGAGGACATGAAAATTTAAGTTTAACAATTGACTTTGTGTATTTTTAATTAGATACCTTTCGAAGCCAACTGTTATTGAGATAGCCAAATTACTCTGAGAAAACTTGGTCAATTTACCAGTGAAAATGGGCAGGAGTATGAAAAAATAGGACTGCTTTTGTGAAGAGTTATTTGATTGGAAAGGATTTGGAGTTCTCATCTTTGCCTGTTTTCTGAACAGAGTAATATTCTGTGAACAGATAGCTCACATGAACAACATAAATATAGATGGATAAAATGGAGCAGCATTGGAGGCAAGGCAGACCAACAGTGCACATCACTCTCAGGTGTGAGAATGAACCCAATGGGAGTTTCCACTTTAAACAAGCAAAATTTTAAGATATGTGTGGAAAAGTCAAAAAGTCAAAAGTCATCATAAGTATCTTAGAGAATTCACATTATCTATGAATTTATTAATAGGGAATCCCTTGCAAAATAAAAGAAGAAAGAAAAGAAACAAAAGTATAATCATTAAAAAGCAGGTATTAACTGTGAGAGAGGATGGTAAATAGATAAAGACTAATAGTGAGCAGCATGTGGATGAAAGCAAAGGCATTTTACACCTATCATCTTAAATTTATCTCCTGAGGCTCTTTGAAACTGAAACAGCAGAGGCATAACTGCTTTCTCCTTCCTTTCCTCTGTAAGGCAAAGGCGAACTTAATGTCTTCAGAAATTTGTGATATTAAGGCAATTCCTTAGACCATCAGCTGAGTGGGAGGAGGTACAGTGTGTAGCAGTCTATCACTTCTTTAGGAAGATTTAGACAAAAAAAGTGGGTGCAAATTTTGACAGACACAATGCACACAGCAGTTCACTTGCACAGCAATGTTGGTTTGCTTCCAAGGAGAGTTTTATGCTGTTATTTGCTGCTCTACAACATCCAATAAGATATTGTAATCCAGGGTTGATGATTCTTCTAAATGCTAGTGACCAAGCTCCTTGCTAGTATGCTCCCTTTGTATCAAAGCCTTGGCGGAAACTTTCACAAACAGACAGAATTAGGAAATTAGATTCTGAACTTTGGAGTTAGGAAAGGTGTGCAAAAACTTGATTTCCAAAATGCTGAGAAACACAATTGCCTCCAGAAATGTTTGCAAATATAAAGTTAGTAGAGTCATTCTTTCCTATCAGGTGTTAAGCACCTTTTGATCTCTTTGTGTTTTCCCCCACCACGTTGCCATCTGTTCCTTTTTTTGCCTCTTACCTTAAGTGATTTTGAGAAAGCTGCATTTGACCATAAGATGTTCTAAGATCTCCTCATGCAATCAGCATAGCAGTTATGAAGCAAGATCAAAAATCCACCAGTATAACCCACGAACCCTTAAAACAATTAATATAGTTCACTGTCCAATGAGAACCAAATAAAAGTAATTTCAAAGACAAGACACAAAGGATTTCTATAACCTTAGATTGCATAAGGCTGAGTAAGAGAAGAAGTCAGTGTCAATAACAGAATGAAAACCTCTTTCCAGTCAATGAAGAACAGAATCCTCTTGGATTACTCATATCGTTCCCATTCCTAACGTGAGATGATGTAATAAATCCTACCCAAGCAAACAAGCAAAAAAAAAAAAAAAAAAAAAAAACCAACAAAAAAAAAAAAAAAAAAAACAACAACAACAAAAAAACCCAACCCAAAGCCAGGGAGCTTCTTTCTTTATAGAGGGATAAATCATCATGAGGAGGTATCCAGGTTTGTGTCCAGAAGGTAAACACGGTTTTTGTAACTGGATCCTTTTTCTTGGGGCAAGTGTCTCATCCAGCTGGGCTCACCATTCTGCAAGAATCACAGAGGAATACTCTGCTTTCTTTCATTCAGTATGACATTTCCTCTGTGTATGGCTTATTAGCATGAAGTTTCAGCCTAGAGCTAAAAATAGAAGCTTAGCCACGACTAAGCAGCACCTTCCAGCTAAGTAGGAGTATTTTAGAGCCTTTTAGCTATAAGTAGATCTGATTTTTACTAAAGGATGAGAGTACAAGAGTATCAAATCTAATTGCGGTAGACTGAGTGACATTGCTTGAATCCTTTTTTCCTGAAACGTTTCAGTAACGTACTAAGCATTTGCAGAACCCTAACAAAATTAAAACAAATCAGAAGTGGAAGGAGAGTTGGCTTCTAGAAAAAAAAAATAGTCATTTTAATTCTCTCCACAGCTTCTTTCTAGATGTTTTACAGACATTGGTATAGCTAAAATAAATGGCATAAAAATATAAGCAAGTAACTTCAGAAAAAAACACCAAATGTTTCATCTTTCAAAATATAAAGGACAAAATAATGCATTCAAATATATTAGTTCCAGGGAACTGTAAAATCAACCATATGAAAAGACCTCCATCAAAAAAACAGCTAATAAAATTGCTGTGATATATTAACTTAAAAGGCAGGATTTTTTTATCATTTTCTGAGAGGCTATTAATAAATTGCACAGAAATACAGTGAAAGAACCGTTGTGATTGCAAAAACTACAGCAAAAAGGAATACTGTCAAAGACACCAATATTTTACTTGTAAATGTTAAAAAATTAGAACTAGCTGCTTTGCTGCTTGTGCCCTCCAGATGAGATAAATAAATGAGGTGGAGATGTGAAGGGAGCTGACCTCTCAGGGCTGGCCATTTCAGTGGCCACGTGCTATCACCAGATGGTGTTTCTCACCGTAAAAGATAAAAACCCACGGCCCTGCTGGGTACAGGTGCCGTGCTGCCAGGCTGTAGTGGTGTCATCCCAGGACACGTGGGACTCATTGCCCAGACACAGAACTTCCCTGCCAAGGCAGCATGGCAAAGGCAGCTGTCAGCTTGAGCCAACTCCATCAGGTCCCGACAGTCTCCTACTGAAAGCTGCTCATATCATTCCACGCTATTTTTCTGTCAGTCCACCAAGTCACCAGTTTCAAACAGATCTTTGCTGTGCCTTTCCATGTGCTGTGCCTTCCTCTTGACAAGAGGGATTCCATCATGTGGGTGATTCTTGCTTGGCTTACAGTGATCCCGCATGTAAAAATGTCACCCTGCCACGCTCCTTTCACACAGTTTGAAGGATGCTCTCATTCTAATGAGAGTTTACACATCCTTTTATGTCTCTATATGAGATCTTCTGAAATCTTTATATCCTTGTATTTCCCACACGACTTTCCCTTTTGTCCATAATATCATTCCATGAGAAGTAATTCCAACTCTTTTTGTTTATTTTCAGATCTGCAAAAGATGCTTTCTAAAACCACTTTTGTGATCTTTCAATCAATGGCGAAATTTTTCAATTCACAATTTATTTCCTCAGAAAAGGGTACTGTTCAAATTTCACCATGTTACATATTGCCATCTGTATTTTTACTCTGATGTTGCCAAATTTTACTGAACCTGAAAAATGTTGCTCTGCTCCTATAATCCTCACAAGAGCTTCTTACCTCTATCACAGAAATTATGGCTTCTAAATTATAAATTTTTCACTTGTTTCAAGTCTGTATTTGTATCTTCTCACTTGCATTCAATAAATATTAGGAGCTGCCAACCCCCTAACCTTCTCTATCTTCTTCTTTAGGTCCCTCTCTTTTCAGCAGACACAGACTTAACCAGCAAAATCTGGGTGATGCAGCCTATGTGATATATCCTTTTCTGGATATATGGCCTATGTGATAATAACCTTTTCTGCTTATTTCCAATTTGCTTCATGTAAACAGGTAATGCACTAGCCAGTTTCATGTCTAATTGGAAAATCAAAAATGAGAGGATAATTTCCTCTTTCTGCCTTACTCTAGTAATCAATAAAGCCTGAGTATTTTTTGCTGATGTAAGTATGATACCCTAGCTATTAATTTACATTTTAGCAAACACATAACTTCATTGTATATTAGCAGGGACAGGCTCCTTGCTCCTCAAAATCAATACTTTACAGAATTGATGAAATAGGCTTCTATTAGCCTTTGATATTTCAATCATTTTGCTGTCATTTCCTTTAGAATTAATTAAATGAGACCACACCCATCCATATGACCTGCTTCTTTGATCCCTATTGATATTGCTATTGAAACTGCCTCATTTGATATTCAACATAAAGGAATGGCCCTAAAGTCCTCACTTTCTCTAGTATCACTCTTCAGTGGAAATGATGCATCTACCTTGGAAGGTTTTTGAGGCAGAATTTTCCAAAGGATAATACAAGGAGGTCAAACATCACAGCATGTGCTCTCCACTTCAGCACTTCTGGGGGACATGATCAAATCTAAATGAGATGTCAGTCCTTATTTTCATGATGACTCTGTCTTTATTTTCAGTTCCATGGAATTATCTAAAAAATCTAAGGTTACATTCCTAAGCATTTTATTATTACCATCAGTTTTGGTGCAGCTATCAGAAGTGGCCATTGTGGCGATTCACCTTTTTAGTAGGATTCTTTATCCTGAATTTCAATGCAATTTTCTACAAAACATATTTCTTCTAGAACTCCACGCACTTTATATGCACCATTGCTTCTACTGAATTCCTTAAATTCTAAGAGAAGAGCTCCCTTTCCTTGCAGCTGGTCTGTACCCAGTTGAGACAAAATACATTACAGAAAAGTAGAATGAAGAGAAAACAGTGCAAGGTATCTATCTATCTATCTATCTATCTATCTATCTATTTTAAGAATGGTTTGTCTTCAACAGTTTTCCTTGAGCCCAGAATGTCACCATCTTCTTGAAGAAGATATCCTTTAATTTTAGTGGCACCACAGCATTCATCTTTTTGAACTTAAGCTTGTAGTTTCCAGAAGCTTGCATCATCACATGAATTGGACAGGTTTTAGGAAAGTCTAGTTACAGTAGACAGGAGAATTGAAACTGTCTCATCTCAGGTGAAAAATGAGGAAGTTTAAACCATAGGGTTTGAAAGTACCACATGGGGAAATCTCCAGATACACTTGATTTGACATCTCAATAAAAGAGAACAAGGCATTGCAATGTAAAATGAAGCACATGAAAGAAGGTCAGCACTGCTACCTTTCAATTAAATTTGTGCTTCTGAAAGGTTGAGGTGAAGGACCTCAAGGCCTCTCACATCAACTTTTGATGCTGAACTGAGTGTCCATATTGAAGTTTGATCTTAGAAAAGAAATAACTGGACATTGTCTTGTAACACATGACTGATACCACAGATTAAAAAATAATAAAGGGTCTGATTCACTATTGATTTTTTGCCTTTTTGGCTATATTCTGAGCTGGTGTAAATCAGCTCAGCCTATTGAAGTCAGTGGAGTTATGCCTTCTTTGACCTCCTGCAAGGTCCACACTGAGCAAGGACTTACATTTATGAAAAGTTAGTAGAAATTAAACCAAATGAAACTTCAGCACTTCGCATTCCGACAAAACCAGAAGGAAACATTCCTATGTCTGGCGAGAGAAAAGGCTCCCTGCCATCACTGATGGGTGGAGCAAAGATTGCCATTTCTGCTGCAGACTAAATTAGCAATGAATCAAACACTCGTTTAAAGACATTTTCCACAGCTATTATGATTTGGAAGATTTGCCATGAGAGGATATAAGGGCTGTAATAGCCTTTTTTAGCAGTGCTCAGTGCAGCAAATACTCTGTAGCAGAAGGTGCTGAACCCCAAGTGGTTTCCCTCGTTTTCTATGAATATAACAGCCTTACCCATCTCTGTCTGTGACTACAACACAAGAAAATTTGTTCAAAACTTGGCTTCCTACTTCATCATACACCAGAAATCTGTGCATGAAATTTAAGTTTTTAATTAATTACTTGGAAAAATAAGGGGGGGCAAATACATATATAAATATGACATTGACATAAATAGATATTTTCAAAAATTGCTCACTCTTGTTTGATATCTGACTATCAGAGTATTCCAGTTGGCTTTTCAATCACACGTGAACACATATTCACACACACATGTGCACCCACATACACAAATATATATCCCTCAGACTCATTTAGTATGATTTATAAATACTTCACTCTAATTACTTTATCTAATATAATGAAAATCAGAAGAGGAAATGTCTGCTATGCAAAAATTCACTAAAAATGTGGTAAACTTAGGTAGGAAGTAAAAACTCTTTTTTACATCTTATGAGAATATGTAAGACAAATAGTAAATTTCAGATGGATGGTATGTCTCTACTTGAGGGAAACACAACTACAGAAAGCAAGATTATGGGGCACTATGGCAATGAAATCACATTTTTAGTAAAAAGATATTATTTCATTCATCAAGGTGCTGTTGAATACATTTTTTCTATGGAATAATATTATAGTGAAAAATTGCACATTCAAAAAACTTGCTTTCCATAACATTACATAATATTATAAATTAATATAATATATAGTATATTGATACACAATTATATTATTAAATATTTCTTCATATAAAATACTTTCTCTTATTAGAGATTAAAAACACCAGTTTAAGTATTAAATTTCAGACAAAAACACGGTGTATTTTTGAGTTGTTGCAGTTTTAAAAGCAAAAGCTTGTTTCTGATGTTTTGACAGGAAAGGGCTTCCTTTTCTGCTGACAAGTAGCCCCTGTTTTCAGCACAGTTTTCCATGGGGAAAGTCAGATCCAGGAAAAGATATATCTGAGACTGGCATTTCATGTCCTAGTTCACCACAGGTAATCATGAGTATTCATTGCAATCAGATATATCTCCATCATGACATGACACATCATGACCTACAATGTGATATCTTATAATAGGATATAGAGGAAGCTTGATTTGATAGACGTTTTTCATCTGCTAATGACAAATTAGGGGCACTTCTGAATTATTCATCTACAATTCCTGCATATGCTTAACTCAAATCGACTTTGGTGCCATGCAACTTTTAAACTTACTACAAGTGAGCTTTTTGCTTTTTATATGTAACTAATGTCAGACAAAGTAATAAAAATCTACTGAAATCAAGAAAAGTTTGAATTTCATGACTGTTTGCAATGCTTGGTAAGCAGACTAGCAGACAGTGACTTACCAGATTTCCTTAAAGAAAGTTTAGAAAAGTGAAAAAACAAAGGAGCATTTCACAGTTGTTTGTTTACTCTGCTAACTTGCATGTAATTAAATTATGTATAGATGCTCCAATGAAAATATATGACTTTCAATGAAGTTGTACAGGTTGCTATTTACTGTATTCATTCACGCTGATAGATGCAGAAAATATAATGGATTTAAGAGAAGACAAATGCCTGTTTAATAAAACAAACTGATTACCACAGGAGTCAATATATTCTTTTATTGATGAGTTCATTAGCACTGGAACACACTATGCAAAAACCAATCAACATACCTTCATAGCAGGATTAAAAATCAGCATTGTTAGAGCAGCTCAGTGCTAGGAATCAATACAGCCTCTGGTTCTGTAAATCTTGGATGAGAGACAAACCTTTCCTCGTCTGAAGATTGCCTGAATGGTGCAGTCATCTGCACCAGTTCAGCTAAAGGGGTTTCTGAATGCTATGAGACATTACCCTCTGTAAGGGTGGCATTCATCACCACCTAGCAAAAAAAAAAATCTGATGAAAATCTATATCCAGTCTATTGAGATCCAGGCTCTGTTAACAATGGAGAAGGGCAGAATTCTCCAGAGAGTGCCTTGTTCCTCCTAGAGTTGACACAGCTTAAAAGAGTCTAACCTGCCATCTTAGAGCTTCAACCTTTCTCCAATGTTATGGACCTGTCCTAAATGTCCAGTGTGGGCTTTTTGGAGGGCACGGGACACAGTCTTTCCTGTTCAATGTTCTGCTCACAGTACTGTGGAGATGAGTTTTGGAAACATAAGCTGAAAAATAATTTGGAAGGAAGGACTTTTTGCCTACAAGTATAGTGAAAAAGTGCAGGAGGTTTGCCGAGAGATATTTTCTAGTCTCTGAGTCTAGTAACCTGACCTAATAGCTGACCCTGCTGTGGCAGGAGGCTGATCCAGGGCTGATCTGAGGCCCTTTCCAACAGGAATTATCCCTTGGTTCCATGGTATTTATCCATTATTATCTCGGTACTGAGCTGACTCACCTGATGGTACTTCAGGGAGTTCAGAGTGAAATTCATTCAACTCAGTTGGAGTTTTGCCTTTAATTGAAGTTCAGAAGTGTCCAAAATTTCAGACCAGTGCTTGCTGAGGAAGGTGTGGTGACCTTTTGGGGACTTCAGGCCTATTAACAAAACAGAGATAAACCACAGCAACTGGATTTGACTCACTTTCTTGCTCAGTCCATCTTTAAGAAGGATCCTCATCTTCAGAAGCCAACAGATGTTCTGTGATGAGCCCCACAAAAGAAAATACAGAACTTTGAAATCAAATTACAATTTCTACAAATGGCTGTCATTTTTTTGAGAATTCTTTACTTTGGTTATTTTATCCTAAATTCTGGATTCTGCTTGACAGCCAACAGCCAGCAGATGGAGAGAACCCATAAATTACCTCTTCCCTTTCACTTCAGTGGTCAGAAGCAACAGCAGCTTCCATGTTGCCCTAATGTGTATTAGATCTTCAACACCTGGAAGGGAGAAGGCAGAGTGTAGAACAAGGATGCACTGAAAAGATAATGCAGCAGGTGTCTAGGTATGGGATAGTGCTGTTCTCTCTCTGGGAATTTCAGTGTCAGCACCACTAGCAGCAATGGCTCTGGGGAGGGTGACAGCTGGTGACATGGCACAGCAGCTCTCTGGGGAGTGGGCTGCCCAATCCAGTGGCTGCTGCAGGCCCTGGGAATACACCAGCAAATCTGCATGCTTGAAAAGGCACAGTGACTTGAAAGAGGAAATAAGGATCTAAGAGGCAAAATCAGTTTAGCAAGATTAAAAAACGATAAGGCATTTATATGAATAAGAACACACATTATAATTATGCTAACAAGGCTAAAAATTATAGGGCCAATGGTCTTTATTTCAAACATAAGATGATCACCAGCTGGGGACACACAGAAATTGCATCTCGTGGTAAAATATTGCACAATCAGGTGGATTGTGTGGGTATTTTACCTTCCTGTGAAACATCTGGTGTGAGCCACTGTCAGAGACAGGATGTCAGACTAGCTGGACCATTTATCTGTTCTGGTGCATAATTCTTATGCTTCTTTAGCTTACAGGCTTTTCTGACTGTTTGAGAACAATTTATGAAATTGTAGGGCAGGGAGGAGAGATGTTATTTCTAATTGAAGAACTTGCTATGTCTCACCACCTGTTGTTTGTACATAAGATGATAGGGTTCCAATCACAAGATTAATGCACAATTTAGACTGGAAAAATATCAGCAAATCTGTCTGATTCTCCTATTTTAAACTCTTTCATGATCTTCAGAAATATTTCACAGTGCCAAGAACAATTTCAAAAATAAATCATAGGATTTTATAAAAAGCCTTCAAAAAGCTGCATCTGTCATTTGCATATGCAAAACTTTAACTGCTTATTCATGAGTAAGATTGGTTATGTAATTTCTGTAAAATTTATAGGGATTATGATTAAATGGATTTTTTTATTTTTACTTTATAAAGTACATTGGTGTGTATGTCACACATATATATGACAGAAATATTCAACACCGACATGCTGAACAAAAGTGTAAGGTTAAAATCTGATTCCCACAAAACATAATATTTTACTCCATGTTAATTGTTTCAAGCCTTTTTTTTTTTCTTTGATGACTCCCACTCAGAATTTTTTACTTTCTTTTAGAAAACAACAACCTAAAAACTGACTAAAGTTGAAGGAATTCCATAGCTTTTACCTTAATATTAAAGCTTCATTAGCTACCTGGGTATTTTGCAGTAGCCATGGCTGATTAATCCTACTAGGATATCCATTTATATGCCTGAACCTTTCTTCCCAAGATTTTGCAGCAGCACCAGAAGGTGAAGATGTGGTTTTTTACTGTCTCTCTTTCATAAAAGAAATCCTGAATTTATAAGTTATTTTAATATTTTTGTTGACATATAACAGTATGTTGAATACTTAATGGCCATCATATTGTAGGAAAATGACAGCAGAATATTTTATTAGGGTTTATCTTTTTGTGTAAATTTTGACAAGCTATCAATTTTCCAGGTATAAAAATGATCTTATTTTTACTAAGATTTTATATAATTGATTAAAAATTATGTCTTCCCACTTCTTTTTCTACTTTAAGGATAGTTTCAGCCTTAGGACAGCATTTCTTGTTCTCCAAATCAATTAAATATAATGGAGAGAATTTCATCACAAGCTTACTATTTTCTATAACCATCACATAACCAAAATATAACTTGAGAAAAAAGGAATTTTGATGTTTGACTCTGAAAAACAATAAAGACTGATCTTCACAAATATTTACTAGTATAACAGACAGTTTTTGAGGGAAAATCAGAAAGATTTTGAATGCTGAGTCAAGAAAATGGTGAGGCACAAGTAGGTTTCTATGTTTCTTGAAAAAATAATTCATACAATATAGTTCAAATAAATAAAAAACTATCTGTGCAATGTCCTGTTCTCATGTTGATAATACTTTCATACAAACACTTTTGGCAAGAAAGTATTCTTTTCCTCATTTACAATCACCCAAATGTTAGTTTTTTGAAGTTAAATAAAAAACTACTTCTCGTTCATGAAATAATAATTTAAAATAAAATTTCTAAGTTTAGAGTATGGATTCTTTCATTAATATATTTTCATTTCTTCAGTCAGTTTTCTGAGCTGGTCAAAAGCTTTCCTAGTGAATTCTTCAAAAAGAGGTCTCTAAATCAACCTTTGAGGGCAAATGAATAAAACACTGAGTAGAAGATCTACCATTTTGGAGACAGATAAGAAATACTTCATATCTCATGGATATAATTTCTGGTTGTGCTTGATAACGAATTCAATAACACAATTTTTTACATTAAAAATAACCACCTTTCATTTGCTTTTTCAGCTAGTCAAAGAAAAGCTCTTGGGTTTTGGCTACTGTTGGAATAATGCATAGCATAATGGTAAAAACTTCATGTTCAACGCTCAGAAGAAGGAAAAAAGGTCTATTACCAACCTACCAACCAGTAAAACTTTGTAAAAATGCTTTAAGAAACATACCCTGAAGTGGCATAAAATATTGAAGCCAGCAGGATGGCTGATTTCACATAACTGAGCTCAGAAACAAAGAAAACATGTTACCCCAAAGCCAGCAAAATCCTGCTAAATAGTTCTTGTTTGGAGTCTAAACAATCCAAAAGACTGTGTGAGCCCCCTGCATAAAATCTAGCACACTTTCCTTTAACATACCTATGAAAATGCACAGATTCAGATATATTCAAAATGTTACCTTTATTCGTGCCCATTCATGTATAAATGCATATATTCTAGCATTCAAAAATAAAAAATAGGAATTTTGCATACATCCTTGCATTATTTATACATTGGAAACATTTTTCCTAGCATTTTTTCCCTGACTTTTATTTATGATGTTTGCAGTGATTACTCTTCACCACAAGATCAACTGTAATACTGTCGAAGGCCATTGATAATGCAAAAAAACCCAGTAAAATGTTCTTTAAAAACATATGTATTCAAATTCCTGTTTGTTTACCATTCAGCCAGAGAGTCCATCAAAAAAACATTTATAACCCTTGATATTCCTGAGAAAGATGAATATCTTCTGATTTCTGTAAGTGTGTTATACATTGTAGAGTTGAAAGCTCTGTACATTTAGCAGCATCATGTTTATCCAAGTGCTTAAAGGGACAACTTCACATTTTGCCTGTTGCATAATGATTAGGAGATGCCCAGCTTTCTGCTGAGATCCTGGAACTGTAGCCTGTGCAAATGAGGCAGCTCTCAAAGCGACTGTTGTTGCATTTGAGATATTGGAATACAGCTTGGACATTTTCTTCATTATCCTTTTCATTCACAGAATGGTTGAGGCTGGGTGAGACCTCTGGCAGTGGTCTGTTCCTGCTGCTTCCCTGTTCTCCTAGGGTGACTTTGTGATGCTGGTATCCCCAATCGTCTGTTCTGTGTGTGCTGTATATTGAGTTCTGTGCCTTTAAGGCTGGTTCTGAGAGCAAAGCAGAGAAAGAAGAAGCACACAGTTTGTTTTGAGAAAGCAAGGTTCGCTCTTCTACATTTTTTATCTTTCTTGGGATGATGTTGTTCGTCGGAGACATGAACAGCAACCTGACAGAGATTTTTTTCGCTTTTAGTTAGTTTAGCTAGCTGAGGGAAAGAAGCTTCCCAGACTGTTTTTTTTCCTTTTTCTT
>VWYP01016646.1:4105-36212 GCA_013400435.1 Pycnonotus jocosus | reverse complement strand
TGTCTCTACACTCGAATGATACCCCAAAAATCTTATTTTTATGGAAGTCAGAGTAGGCCTGACGGAGATAAAACTTAGCTCCTCTTTCAAGTCATAGAAGTCAGCTGAAACTTGTTTTTCAGGCTACTAAATAATTCTGAAAAACGTGATTTACAAATTCATCAGCATAAATAAAAGTCAAAGGAAAAGGTGAGGAGTGAGTTTATATCCAGGCAAATTTGAATGTAGCAGAGACATCTATACATTTCCTTGGGTTTTTCTCCCCATGTGATAACAAATGCAGTAAGTAGTTTGAGCTCCCTAATAGGAGTTGTGCTCAGATGACAAATTATTTTCACTATGGGAATTATGAATTGAAGACCTGCAGTTTCACCCATCATATCGTGATTTATTTGAGAGAACATGAAAACAGCTTGTGTGCTTCAGTACACAGACCACCCCGACTTGACAAAAAAAAGAAAAATTCTTCTTATTTCTCTGAAGATCTTCACATTTCAAAGATGTTCATATTTCAAATATGCTTGAAAGAAAGACAAAATAACAACTGGATATTTATTCTAATAAAAAACTTCAAACAAAAAGCTATATTACAGTTATTTAATTTTATATAGTATGCATACATTTACTGGAGTGTCTGACCCCTAAACAATTTTTGTGCAGATATTTCAGACTGGGTCCTGAATTCATAATCAGCTGGATCAGCCTGATGGAGCAGCCCATAAAGCTCCTTCTAGATTTAGAACTATGATATTTGACTAATTATCTAATGTCATCACTCTGAGGTTTTCTCCTTGCCCAATTTTGGTTTGCATGGTAAATTCTTTTGTTTTTCACGAATGCTTCTGCTGCTTTAGATACCAATTCCCTCCAGGGAAAGGACTACTCTCAGGAGACTCTTGTTTATTCTGAGAGATGCTCTTGATGTGATGTCCTTGAAAGTAGAATCAAGAACATGAATTGATTGGTGTTTACTATCATGCATATTGTTGTCTGCCGTCTGTTTTGTTAGCATATCTACTCTAAAGAGCTACTTTTTTTTATGTTTTTCTTCTAGTTTAATATTTATTATTGAGCTTTTTTTCTCTAGCTCAGAAATGTTATAGTATACAGCTTTATATCTTAGCAATATGATTCTACTGCTTATGAAATTAGTTGTGCTTTATCTGCTGGTAAATGTGAGCCATTATCAATTGAGTTTCTTAGATTGTATCTATTGCCTAATAACTAACATTTAGTAGATCAGGCTAAATCTAGGGGGAACTTTTCCTTTCTTTCCTGTTTTTTTAAAGGTCTTATTTTTTCCACATAACTGAAATTAACACTGAATAAAATCGTGATTCAATTAGCAAGTAGTACCTTTTCTTTTTTCTAGTAATACAAAACAGTTATTGAATATGCTTCTAACTGTATTGATATGACTAATTAAATGATATTATCCCAACAGGGATTAATTTCATTGCTGATAGTCCCATCTCCTGGTATTCTCAGAATAGTCTAACCTTGATCAACAATCAGCAACACAAATAAATATATGCAGAGCTGGTGTCCCTCATTGCTAGAAAAGGAAATCCTACCTTGTTTTATAACCTGAGATTATAAAATTAAAAGTTACTTTATTCAGAAAATGTCTCATTCCTACTACTACTACCAAAAAACCCCGAACAACAACAACAACAAAACAAAAACAACAGCAACAAACCAAACAAACAAAAAAAAAACCCACAAAAAAATCCACATCACCTTATTTAATCCAAAGGCATGCATGAATGTGCTGTAGTTTACAATCAGGGAAGTGTTCATTTTAAAGCTATTAAGAAGATTAAAAACATACATAAAATTACAGCTGCAGAGATGCAATTCAGAGGCCTTAGAAGCTAAGATTTTATTAGAACATTTTCAGATTTAAATGGCATTAACATGTTAGGTTGTGTTAAAATGTATTGCTAAATGCA
Organism: Pycnonotus jocosus; assembly: GCA_013400435.1. Lineage (NCBI taxonomy): Eukaryota > Metazoa > Chordata > Aves > Passeriformes > Pycnonotidae > Pycnonotus > Pycnonotus jocosus. The sequence continues at coordinate 34,260 of VWYP01016646.1, read as the reverse complement.
GTTGTGCATATGCACTCTAATTCCCATTTATATGTTAAGAAAACATGGTTCAAAATACTTTTCCCCAACCCCATTCCTCTTACAAAAGAGACCTGCTCACCTCTGCAGCATTTAAGAGAGTGGAGACGAAACTGGTCAGGAAAGAGAATTTCTGAGAATTTTGGGTTCAGCTGCTGTCTGAGACCCTCATTTTGTAAAAGTGAACTAAAGCAGGTGAGAGGTCTCAGGAAAGTGGGCTGGCAAAACACTGAGCTCATTCCAGAAACAAAATTCAGTTACAAGGAGAAGGTTCAGCACCTGGGAGATTAATTTGGGATATCACAAATTCGAGGAAAGGATGGCATTATAGGTGAGCCATCATAGTCCAAGGAATGTGCATTAAACTACTCTGGGTTGATATGTGGAAAGCAACTTCCTTTCTGTATATGTAATCTAAATGGAAAAGTAAACATCTTAGTGTGTAAGGGATTTTACTGACAGTATTAATGTGAATTTATTATCTTCATTCTTCATCCACATGTCTTACTAGCCTATTTCTGATTTCCTGAAAATGTCTCTTAGTAGTAGCTGTAGCTATAATTAGGGAAAGTAAATTCTTTAGAGGTAGAAAAAAAATCATGGATGGTATTCATCTTATTTAGTTATTTATATTTGGATATCCTTTTCAGGATTAGATTCCTAAAAATTATAAACTGACTTTGGAAAAATTTTCATTACAAATTGTTGAGTGAGGTGGCGGAGAATTTGATCTAAAAATAATGTTTAAAATACTAGGAGGGAATTTTTCTGAAGAACAAAGTAAAATCTGTCTTGGGATTCAGTAAAAAGCAGGAATTCTTTCACAACAAGAACAGAATTAATATACTAGAGAAAATAAACTTCAGCACATGTAAACTTCTGTTGCTTCCCTTAGGGGTTACACATAAATATATTTTAATTTCCATGGCATTAGCCTGTGGTCTTATTTCCCTCACTGCGTCCCAAATTTTCATGGTTTTTCAGTTGGATCTCCTTTTAACCTTGGTATTGGTTTTTCATCCTGTACACACTTAAAACTTCCACTCACATCAAGAGGAAATCTTGTATATCAAGACAGATTTTCCAAATCCCTCTCTCAGGGGACACTTCCTTTCTTCTAGGTGTCTCAAGAAGGGGATATCTTCTAGATGGGCCTTAAGGACAAAAATCAGCTCAAGTCCTGTCTTGTTCTCTTAGGGTAGGGAGAAATTTCAAGTGACCCACAAGTTATTCTATAGAAGACTATTTTAATATTTAAGACTATTCTATCTTATTTCTTCAAACCCCAACGATTTGGAGTGCTTCCCAACAGAACAAATCTCCCAAATGTTCTTAATCTGAAAAACATATTCGTGGCACCTTGAAGTTTGCATTTATCCAGAGATTAAAATAAAGAAATAAATCAGTAAAGGGGGTTTATAACAATACACACTTCCTGTGTTCAAACAGTACATGGATGAATAGAACTGCTCTCCTCTTCAGCAAACATTCCTTTTTGTTGTGATGCACTCTCACTTTGCCAAACTCCTCCCTGTTAAAGTCCTTGCAGAATATGATTTCAGAGCCACACATCATCAAGGTTCAGAACAAAGTGTTGCACCATATAACTCAGGCATAAATTTCAAAATAAAGATGGCATTTGGAAAACTAGTGTTGTGTTAGTTTTATAAATAAACTAATGACTTAATCATTAAAACAGAAACATTCTCAGGGATCTAAAGACCTGATACAGTTTTCATGATGTTAATGGAGGGATGAAAATAGGAAAGGTTCTAAGGATGTCAGCAGAATAGCAGCACAGTAAATTCAGTGTTAGATAAATGTTCCTCAGCAACATTACTGTGCTTCTTCTCATATCTTCTATGAAGCTTTTAGCATTGAACTCACAAGCCTGTCTTGAAGTTCCTCATATTAATGAAGCAGAGAAGAATGGAAGGCAGTATAGAAAGGCAATTAACAGCAAGAATGCCCAGGCAGAGGAAATTGGAGGAGAGAAAAACGAAAAAACCTGAAGATTTGATTTCATTGAAATCTGGGGGTTTTTACATGGCTTCTGACTGATTTCTGCCTCTGAAATAGTCTGTGTTTTTCTCCTGTTTTTATTATATGATATTACTCTAATGGAGATGAATAGAGCATCAAGAGCTTAATGAAAATGATGTGAACTATTAAAAGTACATTTTAGTGAGTTATCTAGCGTAACACAGAAATACAATCCAGGAATTATTTTCTTCAACACTGTATACATGAAAGACAACATTAAACTGTTAAAGATGGCAGTTACCAATTCTATTTACTATTATTCATATGGGAAATAGCTTTTTAGGTCAGAAAAATTACAAAATAGAAGTGATTTCTCTCAGGACCAGCTTTTACTTGGACAGCATCTCAGTCCATCCAACATAACCACATTCTAAATTGTATCAACCAAGGAGGTTTATCATAACTTGTTAGTAAAAAGAGCACAAAAACACCATTCTGGAAAGTAGAAGATATATATGTTCCTGTTCTTTCCAATGAAGACAATTGTTACATACCTGGAATGATTTTGAGACATTTTGAAATTATATTTCAAGCATAAATAAATAAATGTCTGTTTCTAAAGGTTAACTGAATGATATTCCAGATAGTGGTTAGATATCCAATAAAGGACTTTTTGTAATAAGCTATTTTTCTCAGTCCTGCCAAAGTCACCACCATTAGGACAATTAGAAACTTGCAGAAAAAGGGAGCATTATTCACATTGATCATCATGCAGCTAAACCAACATTTTTGGATATTCTTAAAAGTGATTGCATTCAATCTGTAGAGGTAAATCATCAAAGGAAGAAAACCATTGTCAGCAGTCTTTTAAAAAATTAAACCTATCCTGGAAAAAAAAAAATAGATGCACATGCCTATGTGGAACGATATAAATAAATATCAATAGCTACCAGGAAGCCTTTTCTCCTCCTCCCCTCATCAGATTCTCTTTACACAATTGTCTTTCCTATTACTTAAAATGCTAATGAGGTGAGATAAGCAACACCATCCACGTTCCATGTATAGGGTGATAAAAGAGTCTCATCTCAGCCTCTAACAAGACTTTTTATGTTAAAATTGCTGAATCTTTGGGAGCAGATTGAATCATTATTCTCTTAAACTCCAGATGGCTGCCTTCCCACTTAGGTATTTTTCTTTATCACTATTATGCCACCACACGTACTGGCAGGTAATGACTATTTACCTTTCTCCCTTTTTATTTTTTTCAACTTACATTTACAGGATTTCCACTGGTTCTGCTGATAAAAATCTAAATCAATGTCACCTCAATTAATAGTTACTCTAATGTTTATTGTCTCTAATTTAATCCAATGAAGAAACTAATCATGAAAACTTTTTCTTAGAGAGATAACACCTCCTCAAAGTCATGATAATATTCTCCATGCAAACAGTAGCATAGCTACCCCTTCAGATTTCTCTTTTCTCTTCCTAAGATAATTTTTGATGTGCTTTCAAGTCTTATTTTGTTTTTCTTATGGTTCAAGGGGCTGAAAAATATGTTGCATGTCATTTGAGTTATGTATTATTTCAGACCATGAGCTAAGTCCCCAGCCAGAAGGCAAATTAGACTGTTTTAGAGGAAAACAACCTTAGCCACCCATTCCCACCTCCCACAAAGTCCTTCTACTCCCAAAATAAAAGTCACAGGTCAATGTGCCCTCATAGCCCCTCTCAATTGTAAGGCAAAGGGTTATTCAACATTTTCTCAAAAAAAAGTAATTAAACCAATTTCAGAAGAAGTTCTTGCAATACTATGTAATAGCACCACCTGGTGACTTCAGTCTTGACAATTGGAAAAAAACCAAATGCATTTTCAGCTGCATTAATACAGACGCTTCTTTTTCAACTGCTAATCTCAGCAATCTTTATTTTAAATAAAAGAGTTAATCTTCACTTGTGTAAATTGAATCCAGATAAAAACAAAATTGGAAAATTAAAAAATTAAACAAGATCCTTTGATATGTGTGGTCTTCCCCAAGAACCTCCTATATGCATGTACCCAGGGACAACAAGACCTTTAGGGAAAAAAATGGATACTTATGCTTAATGCTGTGACATTTTACTCACTTGATCTTTGAAAAGAGTTCAAGTGATTTATCTGACATAAATTAAGTGCACTAAACAGAGGATCAGTAAATAAAAATACATCAATTCAAGTATCAATCTTCCACTCATTTCCTTGCGTGGCTTCAAATGCCTAAAACTTTGGGATATGTCCTTGTAATGACTTAGCTGGAAACCTGCATGTGGAATTTTTAGAAGGCTCAAATGAGAGGAAGAACTTGATTTAGTGCAGAAGAGCTTGGCCTTGCTGCTAAAGAAATGGGATGTTACAGGTTAAGTTCAGCAGGATGAGTATCTTATTATCACATATTTGTATTGCAGCAGCACTTTCATAACCAAGCCAAAGACCAGGACACACTGTGCTAGGCTGGCACAAGCCATTAGCAAGGAACAAACCTTGTCCAAATTACCTTATTAAGCAGGCATTCAGAGATTTAAAATCCAGGCACACATTCAGCTCCCATCTTATGCAGATATGCTACATCAAAATGTATTTCTAACATTCTGTTTCTCTCTTACAAATAAATTTGAGCCAGCCTTTACAAGACAGAAATGTTGAAAATAAATGACTGTAATTAGTAAGAGGGAGCTATTCACTACACAAATTCCATGCTATGCAGAACAGAAAAGCAGAATTTCAGAATGACTCTGAACCTTTACCTGCCAAAATGCACAAAATATGTCTGAAGGTACAAATAATGTTGGAAAGTACAAAGTGATATATGAAAGTACAAAATGATGTATGAAAATATCACCAAAATACAGACTGGTTCAGACAATGCCTGGTTCAGACTATGCCTGGTTCATCCATTTTTCTTTTTATTAAGTAAAAAATATATAGGACAGCACATACTTTCTGATTAGGAGAACTCAGAACTTAATTTTTAACAAGATTTGAAAGTTTGCAGAAGGAAAACTTTTGGTACAAGACAAGTTATATTTAAAATACTGGCTTAAAAATACAACAGGATAAAAAACTGTGTTAACATCATCTGTGAGCAGCTTTTATAGAAAAAACCTGCTAGGTTTTTACAAGACCACAGTGCTCATATAAGACAGACTTGAGCATAGTAATGCAAGTCCTACACAAAGAAATTATATTCAGGTTTTTTGAAAATAATAAAATATTAGTAGCCATCTGTTGACTTGTAAAATCTAGAGGTTCATAATAGCTAAAACTTCAGACCTGTGATAGCATATATTTCTGTGGTTTACAAATGAAAATGCCTTTCGTGATATATTTTCTTTGAGTCTGAAATCTCTGGAATCTTGAACATCCTGTATAGGGGTAGGAGAAATCCAGAGTTTGTTGGCTTTGCTGTTTTGATTTTTCATGAAACTTAAGGCCTCAATTTTGTGCACAGAGAAATAGAGCCTTGATGAAAATGGAAAAGATGTAGGGAAAACAAAACACATTATAGAAAATTATTCTATTAATCTAGAATAATTTATGTCAGAGCAGAGAAAATCAGAAACATAATATGGAAATAAGAGGTAACCTGCAAGATTTCATATCAAATTTTCTGACAGACAAATATGAGAAGCAGCAGCTACTGTGCATGAGATGCATGGTGCAACCACGTAATCAGTACTCACTGAATTTTTTATCTTCTAGTGTGAGAGCATGAGGGATGACCCACCGAAAGAAATCTAATGTTGGGATCCTCTACAAAGCTCGTCATTCAGAGAGCACAATGAAATTCTGCTGAGAATCCTTGAATGCTGAAGGCAGGGGCTGTTGGCTTTGTAATGGAGCTGGAGGAGGTTTGGGTCAGAGAGGTCTTGAAGATTTTCACTCTGACCACTGGGATGGGTTGGGAGTCATTGCCATCTGTGAAAGCTTCTGAATCTGCAGAGAAATTAAAATATTTCAAAATAAACCATAAAGGGAATAGCAGTATGACCAGCAATAGGAGTAATAGTGAGGCCAGAATGAATAGATCAAAGTAAAGGCAGTGACTGCTGCTCTTTTCTCTCATGAAATGATGAAAAAACTGTGAAAGATTGCTTAAATACAATGGAGTACAGACTCACTTTTTTTAGTGAGTGGCACTCAAACAGTCAACAACAGGGACAAAGCTCCATGAGGAAAATCTCACCTGCATTTCATGTGGACTTTGCCTCGTTTCAGGGTACATCTAATGCTACTACAATAACTTTTCTGTAATTTTTTAATTTTTTTTTTTTTAAAGGAAGAGAATTGTCTTAAATTAGTTGAATGTTACTGATGAAATCAGGGAGACTTAGCCCTACTGGGTGGTNNNAATGTTACTGATGAAATCAGAGAGACTTAGCCCTGCTGGATGATTTCTTGTCAGTTCAAATCACTTCATGAGTGTCTTAGAGGCAGGTATGTGTGCTCTTCTCTGCTGCTGTAGAATTGGCAGCCTTGTCTTGCACCACCTTTCTGTGCTGTGGGATTTTATACTGCACTTCTGAGGGGCTCCAAACAGGATCTCATCCTTTATTCTCTAAGATTGCCAGGGACAAAGAAAGATGGCAAGGATGTCAGAGTCTGTGAATGCATTTTTTATACTACTTTTCTCAAGAGTTTTTTTCAGTTTAAAAACTTCAGTTCTTATTTATTTCTGTCCAATCAAAGTAGCAGGATGTTTCAGTACCAAAGACCTTTTGTATAAATAGCTTTATCAAACAACAAGCTGGAAATTAGGAGTCCCCTTCAAGGAAACAAAAATGCATTTCAAGTTCATAAACACCTGCACATTGCCAAATACAATTTACTAGTAACCTAGAGGGTTTCATTCTTACTTCCCTTCCATGTTTATGGATTTGGGGCATTTTTTGTGCTCAGTACAATTTTGATTCTGAACGACAGTTATACTTTCACTTTGTGCTTTTAAGGTACTTCTTTCCTTGTTTTTCAAAGTTCATGAAAAAACCAGAAGCCTATTAGATCTTGTTTACCTTCTGAGCATATCTGTGCTTTCTTCTTATATAATGTTTTCACAAAATTGCATGATGAGGTTTTGTGGTGCTTTTATTTCACCACCTCAGAATAAACATCAATCAGGGCCTGCAAATCTTAACATCACTCAGGTGCATCACACAACGTTTTCTATATATCTGAAAGTTTCTATTTCTTGAGACTATATTTTAGAAATAAGCTAGGTCTTGAAGGGTTCAAAATGTTCCAACAAATTTCTGGTTTATTCCAGACTAGTCTTACTCACTGTGGATAAATAATTTTTGATTTCTACTTTTAATTTAGCTGAAGTTATCTCTCAAAAAGTTGATCATCCATAGACCTCGTTAAGGCTTTCATTACCCCTGACTGTCAGAAACTTCTTCAAGAAATTTCCACCCAAAAGGATGTCAATATTTGTATTTGCTCATCAAGGCTAAACATAACCCTTTGCAATAAGAAACAGATCTAAATACAGGCACTAAGGCTTTTTTTTCCTTTTTCTCTCCAGGCTTTAAAGGTTTTTCCTATAATTCTCTTTTTAATTTTGCAATCTCATTTCAAGGCTGTGGATGTTGGACCTTCATGAACCCTTTAGTCATTTTCTTATCTGTCACATACAATAAAATATCTTTATCTGCTGTTTTCCACCTGACAAGCCCCTGCTTGTACTCCTAAAGGTTTTCAGAGCTAGCTACATCTTATTTCATTGAATATATATTAGGTGATTACTCTCATACACATAAATACAAAATATCTTAACTCACTTATTTTTATGACTGTCCCTACACACAAAAACGGCTGCTTATAATTTTTTTAAGATACTTGGATTTTGATCATATTGTTTAATTGAATCTATATTATCAAAGAATATAGTTCAGCTGGTGCATACTTATTCTTATTCATTGTCCCATCAATTTCAGTGTGATGAATAAACATTACCTGTTATTAATTATATATATATTTCATTTTTTTTTAATCAGTGTGGAAGGTGCTTATAATGTGGCTAAAAATAGACTGTTGAAGGATCTAAATGGAAACACATCCTTGGAGGAAGATTTACTGTTAAAATCCCTATGGAAAATGCACTTAAGGTAAGTTTATAATTATTTTATGGTGGTAATTTTTTGTTCAAAATCTCATGGACGGGCACTACGAATCCCAAATGGTTTGCAGAAGTTACCATCAACATTTTTGTAAACACAAAATGGTTAAAAAAGTGTTAACAAATGTGTTAAACAGAATCCACCTCTCCAAACCATGACAGATATTAATCACCCTCATTTCCTTTTCTTATCCAATCTCATGCCATCCAACTACTCAAGTTATCTGTTCAATCTTTATCAAGTTGATCATGTTCAAGCTTTTCCAGTGTGTGTTAGCACAACAATGCTTTTGCTTTCTCCTCTGGCATTTTCCTCTGTGTTTCGAGTTTTGATAACGATCTAAATGATGTTCAATGGCTTTAATCCACTTGGGAACAGTGTGCCTATGCACAAAGACTGAAAACGATAAGATTAAATCGTTTCAACCTCTTTCAAGTTACTGATGGAATACAATGAACACTTGAAAATGATGACTGTAAATTTGAAATCCAACTTAAGTGTGAAGAAAAGATGAATTATCTTAATGAGTTTCAGACAGCATATGAACTATGATGTGCATATGGCACATAACCTGTATCAGATTTTCTCCTTTCTACTTTACTTTTTATTTTCCTACTCAGCTAATAATTAATTACTACTTTGTTTTTTATTTGAGAAATACTGAATTTCACATTATGAAAGCTCAATACACATATATATTTAAAATTATACAAGGCTTTTGCCCAGTATAAGGAATAAAATATTTGCTTTAAATTTTTGGTATATGTTTATTTTTATATATGCTGTGTTTATATTGGTGCATATTTTCTTATAATATCCCATTCCACATTTTATTTTTATTCATGTATCAACAAGAAAAATGCAATAACATTTTCATGCAATAAAAATAAACACAAATCTTAGCCCATAACTTGAAACAAATCCAAACTGAACCCTAAAATCTCTCAAGAAAAAAAGCAAATCAAAATACTAATCTTTTTGACAGCCAATTTCCATTTTGCACATATTTATACTCCCTGATCCAAGCTGAGATTGGAAGCAAAATTGTTGAAATATCATAGTCAATAGTCATCCAACCCAACACAATTCTGAAAGCAAACTAGTAACCAACCAAAGGAAGAAGGGGGGAAAGATTAAAAAAAAATAAATCTACAGCCAGTTCAGAATGAAAAATCTCCTTCTATCATCCTAAGTATTTTGTGAATACTTCCAATGACAGTGTTCATCTTTTCTTCATATCCACAATTACTGAAATAGCAAATCTGTAAGAGATGAGATGCCCTTGAGTAGCCTGTACTGCTTGGCTAAACCCAGCTGAACTGGAAGTTTCCCCAGACCTTATAATATGGGTAAATACTTTTCCACTCTGATTTTGCCTTTTCACACCATCTGAACCATCTTAAATGATCTCATGAGAAGGGAGAAAAATGAAATTCTCAAGGCCATTCAGGCCAAGACTATGCCCGTTTGGGACTCCCCACTCACCACAGATTTTAATCACGTGGAATCTTCTTAACATCTATCGCAGCTCATGATCTACTCTTCCTAAAATTTGTTCTGGAGTGCAGCATGTTCAAAGCAACCTAAAGAGCAAAACTTAGGGCAACTCTTAAAAGGCAGAGGAATCAGGAAAAAAGGTTAATGTATTTATTGGGTTTGCGTGGCCGGGTTATGGTAGCAGAGGGGCTACCGGGGAGACTTCTGTGAGAAGCTGCTGGAAGATTCCTCTGTGTCTGGCAGAGCCAATCCCTGGCATCTCCAAGACCAGATCCTCTGCTGGTCAAGGCTGGGCCAGTCAGAAATAGTGGTGATGCCTCTGTGATAACATATTTAAAAAGGGGAAAAAAATTTCAGCAGCTGTAATTGAGACCAGAGAAGAGCAGGGTGAGAACGTGTGAGAGAAACAATTCTGCAGACACCAAGGTCAGTGGAGAAGGAGGGGGAGGAGGTGTTCCAGGTGCTGGAGCAGAGATTCCCCTGCAGCCTCTGATGCAGCCCATGGTGAGGCAGCTGTGCCCCTGCCTCACCACGGGATCCATGGGGATCCACAGGGATGCAGAGACCCACCCTCAGTCTGTGCAGGAGACCCACACTGGAGCAGCTGGATGCCTCAGAGGAGGCTGTGGATCCATGGGAAACCCTGGAAAAAGTTTCTGGCAGTGATCTGCAGAACAGTCAGAGGAGCCCACATTAGAGAACGTCTCCTAGAAGGACTTGTGACCCTGTGGGGGACCCACCCTGGGACAGGACATGCCTGAAGGATTGCACCCCATGGAAAAGGAGGCAAGGTGGAGCAGTCTGTGAAAATCTGTAGCCTGTGAGATGGACTCATGCTAGAGAAGCTCATAGAGAACATTCTCCTGTGGAGGGACCCCATGATGCAGAGAGGAGATAGAGCTGGGAAGTAGGAAGGGGTTGGGAGAAAGTTTTTTTAAAGATTTATTTTACTTCTCATTGAATTTTGCTTGAATTTGATTGGTAATAAATTCAGTTGATTTCCTCAAATTGAGTCTGTTTTTCTCACGACAGCAACCAGTTTGTGATGTCTCTTGGTCCTTGTCTGAACCTTTTGTTATGTTTTCTCTCCCCTATTTAGCTGTGGAGGGGGTAAGAGATTGCCTTTGATGGGTGCCTGGAATCCAGCCAGGGTCAACCCACCACGGCCAGAAAAAAAAGAGTAGAAAGAGAGTGTGAGTAGAAGTGGCTTTCAGGTCACTTCTTGTTTTTTCAGAATAGCTGAGAGCTATGTGTCCTCCCAGTTTCACTGACAACATTCCATTTTTCATGCACAATCAGAAGGCAGGACAAGAGAAGAGATCACCTTTCAGATTATTTTCTTTGAGATAGCCAAGGCCTTTTCTAAATGCAGAAGTTAGTGGAATATAGGATAAATGTCTGATATTGAACTGTGCTAAGTATCCCTCAAAACCTTCCAGCCCAAATGCTCTTAACTTGGGCATGGGTGGAATCAGTTTTATGTGGTGCATCCCCAGTCTGGCTTGGAGCCCCATCTCATAGCATGATGCCAAAACATTTTAAATTATGCAAGAATATTAAAAATATTTATTTACTTACAATTTTTAAAATTATCGAATGAATTATTAAATCTCTTAGATAATTTAATTTTTTTAAATGCCTTACTTGTATTAGTCAGACAAAAAATCCAGAAATTCTATTCATGTATTTTGGAGCTGCACACCAAATAAAGTTAGTAAAAAACAGTTATGTCAGGCAGATTTACTCACCAGAACAAAATCTGAAAAGTTCTGACAAGTAACTAGGAAAAAAAAAAAAATTGGCAAGCTTTCAGAATATGAACAAACTAATATTTTAACCATAATGGACAAACTTATTCACTAAAAATTAATTAACTCAGAAAATAAACAAGCAATACATAAATATACAGCACAGGAAGAAATACACATTTTCACAAGCTGAATGCACTTATCAAGAAATGTCTGTGAGTTTGGAAGACACAGGAAAGAGAGATTAGGGCAGTTATTGGGTGTTTAGGGTACCACCCATCAGATAAAACCAAAATAAACTTGCTTTAGGGACATTTCTAAATTAATGTAGTGAGCTTAAAAAAAATAAATAAAATAAACCCTACTTTCTTCCTCAAATCCATCTGCAATATAATTAAATTCTATGGTCATCACACACAGACTCTGTAAAATCAAAGTACAGATGGTGGTTTATTACAAAATAACATAGGAGGCTTAGAATAGATGATACATTTGGTCATTTTTGCACATAAACTCCCTGATTAAGTATGAAAAATGTGAACATTTGTTTGTCTTGGAAAAACTGCTATTACTTGTCAAGCATGACCAATTAGGTATTACTAAACTGTTATCCATATAATTAAGAAAAACAGCCATCTGTAAAGTCAGAAGTTTGCATCTCTGGTTTTTGTCTGTTTGGTTTGTGGCTGTTTCCCCACTACTACCACCCCCCCAGCTCATAAATGTAATTTTTCTGGTCTGTTTTACTTATGAAATAGTAACAGAAAATAAAATAGAGATTGTTGATTGCTACCAGTCTTTGAAAATTCCCCTTATTCTTCCTTTCTTGTCTTTTATTGTTTGTTTTCTCTCCTTTTAGTGACAGATGTAAGCTGGAAATAAGGACAGAAAATGAGACAGTTTCTAAGAAATATTTATATTTTTCATCTTCTGCTGATTTTAATGGATGTCCAAGGTGTAGATAACAAGAAAAAAAAAATGAAAGCTTTTCATTTTTCTCACTGTTGTTTAATTGTTCAAGATTTTAAGTTGAGAAAGAAAAAAATGCCATTTACTTCTAGATTCTGTATGGTTAAAGCAAAGCTTTGCCACGGAAATATTTCAAGCAAGACTAATTGCAGCTTAGGTTGATATGACAGAGTTTGTAGAAAGCAGGTAGAATCAATCAAGACATTTAGGCTTTTTTAACATGGCATTAACAAGGAATGGACTGAGGATGCTCTCTCAGGGTGCAGTTTTACCAGCTCACAATTTCCCTCTGAACCAGTTATTTTTAGTGTTAGGTAGCTTTGATGCCTTGTTTACTCATGCTTATGCTCAGAGAAGAGCTGAGAGATGTGGAGAAGGCCTTCTGATGAAAACAAACACCATGCATGCATGCAAAAAAATATATATATATATATATTCAAGATAGAATTCCTGAGTTTTGAATGTTTCTTGCTGAAATCCACGCACTGTTTTCAATTCCTTTACTCATTTGTCACACGAGACTGCTGCATACATTGGTGTGCCCAATGTGAGATGCATTTTGATTTTATCATCAGCAGTGTGCAGTTCCCAGTGAAGAATACAAGCAGCAAGTTTGCATGGCCTGCCTAAAATATCTCCTTAGGAGAAAAGATTACAGTCACTGTATAGCATCAGAACATGGCAATTTTGTCATGCACTGTCAAAAACAATTTAGGCAGCACTATTCTCTCCAGGATTCTTATAAACAGTGTAAGAAAGTCTCAAATTCCTGTGCTTCATTAGCACAGGAACTACAATGCTATAGGATTTTGAAGAGAGATGTCTTTAAATATCCCTCCCTTCTTGCTCAGTAGATTGAGATACAGAGGTTAACATTTAGTATGTATTAAAAGCAGTTCATTAAACAATCCAGAGTAACAGCTTGGAGTTTAGTTGGTAGCTATTAGCAATATTGTCTGTGAAACAGCTGCTTGATTTAATTGGCAAATACAAGTTCCTTTCATTTACAGACAAAATTGGAACCTCTCTGCTTTCCAACAAGCTAAAGACTGCACCCATTCTAAAACAGACACTGTTTAACCTGCCTTATTATTATTGCATAAAAATCCCACCTTACAGTCAGCTCAACCCCTATGAATTAAAAAAATTATCAGCTGACCATCTTGGCTAATGGAAATCACTTTGAAAGTGATTTTTTTTTCTTGTGCCTCAAATTTCTGCTGTAAAAAAACACAAAATGTTGAAGATAGTAGGCTAGATGAGGTTAATCAATCATTAATTATTAGGCAGCAGGGATGTGCATGGTGACTGATGCAATTCTTCTCAATGGTGAGACACACAGCCCAAATTTCTTTGTGAGATTACTAATGGTTTTTCTTTCATCCTGCCTTTAGCTGTTCTTACAATGCATTGTTTTCCTCACCAGAAAAGCTTTTTCTTTCTGCCCTTGCAGACAATGGCCACTGTGTAAAATTTAATTTTAATAAAATTTTAATAAATGGCCACATTGTGGCTGCTGTGTAAAATTTAATCTCTGAAGGAAAGAAATTTTGTATAAAAACTGAGCTAAAATACATAAACTTCTAAACTATATTGGTGACTTTAGCATATTTGAGATTAAAAAAACACTTATCTACAATACTGTTCGGAATATTAACTCAATAATTTCATTAATAATCAATGGTGTAAAAAATTGTAAAGACACAATCCTTTAAAAGATAGAAAGATAGAAAGACTTTAAACGATATAATTAGATTTCCATTCTTTTAACTATATAAGTAAGTACAGATGTACTATGTATATCTCTGCTGTGACCTTGAGAAGCAGATATAAATTGATATAAATTAGGAATATTAACTCAATAATGTCATCAATAAACAATGGTGTAAAAAATTGTAAAGACACAATCCTTTAAAAGATAGAAAGATAGAAAGACTTTAAACAACATAATTAGATTTCCATTCTTTTAACTATATAAGTAAGTACAGATGTACTATGTATATCTCTGCTGTGACCTTGAGAAGCAGATATAAATTAGTATAAATTAGTACACACCCAACCAGCAGGAGCTTCTTGGAGTGAGAACACAAGAACAGAGCCAGGTTTTAGTGATACTTTCCCATTTGGGACTGCACAGACCACAGTGGTGAGCAGCTTAGGGGCCTTCTGAGATGGGTGCCCCATTCATTCATCCTTAGTCTTGAAACAGATGTCTAAAAACACCAAACGTCCTCTTTTGTCCATTTTGTTCACTTCTGAACAGCAGAAATGACAATTCTTCAGCCAATTAACACACAGCTAATGTGCAACATACAAAAAAGGAAATGAGGATGATGCTTTTGTCATTACAACACCTTGGAAGAGTGGCATCACCACTACAACCTGCAGAGATAAAAATGTTATGCTGTCTTTGTACTCCTGTGCAAGGAGGCAAGTGTCCTGGATCTTTGCTAGGGCAAAGTACAGAATAATTCTCACCATTGTGAAAACTTCCTCACATGCACTTGTTGGAAATCTAAAGTTTAACCCCAAGTTTACCCCCTAGGACTCATTGAATTTTAAATATCCTTCTTGAATTATATTTACTTTCACGTACTTAGTGTCCCAAGCTTTTGACCATTTCTGGGGTCAGTGTTTTTCACCTGCTCTCACTGATAGCAGCCTCCAGCTGGGGAGGTTGTCAGAGCAGCCAGGCCTGATGGGAACAGAATGGAAATTCCATTTTCAAAGCGAAAATGGAATGGAATATTTCCTTTTGAACAGAACTTATCGTGTAATTGTAGAAGCAAATTTCATCTGTGGCTTCTGTGAACTTCCATATAGCTCTCAGTCTTCCATGTGACAGGAGAGACAGCTGAATCTCCCTGCAGAGCTGAGTACAATCAGAATATGTCAAAAAGACAACCAGGGATCGTTTAAACATTGCATTTTCTTTTAAACAGCATTACAGTCAAATGTACAAAGAGGCATCTGTCTTTCACTCCTTTCAAGATCTCTACAGGCCTCAGAGTCACGCTTTTCAAGAATAGCACTGTCCCTCCTGAGGGCTATTACATACTTCAAAATCTACAAAGCAAGACATAGGTCAGGGAAACAATAATTATTTTAAACAAAAAATGTTGTCTTTCCACCCACCAACATTTTGGACTACTTCAGTGAAAAGCTAGATCTAAAAATATTTTGTTGACATCATAATTACTGCAATTAGATTCAATTTTCTTTTAATGTTATCCTGTCAAGCCGTGTCTCTTCCTTTAGGAGTTTCAGGCTATTGCTTATTCATGCAGACGTTTATTATACCCCTTAGTAAGTTACAGACCATTTTCAGAGAAAATTCTGATATTGATTACAAACATTGATTCAATGGATTCTAAATCAAGTGTAACAGTTTGTTTAAAATGGGATTTAAAATAAAACCAGCTCCCCACGTCACAGTGCTGATGGACCACACAGCGCTTGCACCTTGCAATGAGCACATTCAGTTCTAGCTGAAAGCCTGCAGGGATCCATGAAAAACCACCAGGGCTTTCACTTAAACTGTAATTTCACTGGACAGCCAGGTCAGATAATGTGCTCCAAAGGCGGAATTAAAAAGTGGAAAAATAATCCAAATGCACATAGAAGGACATAAAACACAAATACCTTTTCTCTTTTTGATATATTTAGGTTTGCCAAGTGTAATGAATAATACAAGAATTATAGGATTTTTTTGAAAAGGATAAAAAATATTCCACCACATGCCCAAATTTTTCTGATATGTCCTGTACTGATGCTCCCAACCGTGCCACAACAGTGCACATAGGTGTGTTTTGCTTGGATTATAAACTCCTCTAAAATCTCCAACAATGTTTATTACAGATTCCATACTGATAACAGACATTCAAAGAATTCTAATTTACTAAAATAATTTTGTAAATAAAGCAATTATTACCTTCCTGCCTTTGTCTATATATTCATATACTGTCACATATACCATTAATTTTGAGTGTGAGCTTACCCCTGTCAGAGCCTGGCATGCATTGTCATGGTCAGATTACAATATTAGAGGGCAGAGGAAAGTCATAATAAAATTAATAGCCTTACAATTAATACTATAATAAAATTAATAGTCTTACATTTTTAGGCAGCAGAACAAGAATTCAGGACTGGAGAAGAGCCACAGAGCTTAGACTACCCAAAGCTGGAACAAAAGGAAGAAATGACTGAATATACAGAAAATATATTGCAGTTATTAGAGAGTGGAATTTCCTATCAGCAAACATTATACAGAAACCCTCAGGAAAATACCTGCCATATCTTCTTTTTGTGACTGATTTTCATAGGAGGTGACAATTTGCAAATTCTACTGCTCATAAATCTTGTTAGCTGCATGGGAATGGTCTGAGGTGTTGCCTTTACCCCTCTGAATGGCACTGCCTGGGCCTGTGATGTCCTCCCCAACAACCAGTCTGGAGTGGCTTTCAATTTACTTTTAAACAAACAGAGAGAGTTACATGTAAAAATTCTGTTAATACATCATTAACCTGCAAAGTCAAGGACTGAAAAATGAAGAAATGCAAGAATTTACACTGACTTTGCATTTTTAATTCCCTGTACCCCTCCCGCCTGTATGCATTTTGATACAAATTTTAATTACTTAACAAAGTAATTTGTGTATTAATGCTTAATGAAGCATTTTGTGCTGGATGGACAGTGCTCAAGGGATAAATTAGGGTTAGGTAGTGAATGAAGCTGTCATCTGAGGAACTTCTGCCTTAGTTGATACAAAAAATTGTGAGGTGTAAACTGAATATGCATTCAGCCATTTACCAGGAGCATGGGTTTGATGAGTTATTTAGCATTCAGACAGGCATGATGTTTGTCACTCTACTGAAATGGACAACAGAGCATTGAGTAATGTCTCCTTGCAATCTCTCATTTTATTAATAAGAATGTAACAAGATAAAAAATTAATGGATTAAGGTGAAAGAGAAAGAATAAAATGTGGACAGATGTTAAGCAATGAAAAAACATGATCATAAGATTATTACAATATTTTTCCCGTGCAGATAATTGTGGGATTTTTTTTCCCTTTAAGAAAATAGAAGTATAGTTTTCTAACACTCTAGAACTATTTTGTTCAATATATTCAAATTCAGCATAAATGTTATAAAGTGGGGTTTTTGAGGGGTGGGTTTGGAGTAAAATGATTTTAAAAGCATCATTTGACTTCTGAAAACAAGTCTGTGCCTTCATAGAGGAGAACTGAAACGACTTGGAGGGTAAATTCCATGGACTGTAACATGAACCTTTGCAAAGCTTCACGAGAGACTTTTACCTCTGTACTGAAACAGATGCTATGAGAGTACCTAAAAAAGTTCACCATATATGACTTTGAACCTCATTTTGCAAAACTGGCAGAAAATCTGGTGATAAATAGGATATAATAGCTTCCCCATTAGTTACTTTCAGCAAATAGTGAGTTGCCTTTTGGGTACGTTCTTTTTCTTCACAATTTGCTCACATTGTATGTCAATATGTCTCCTAATAATTTCAAACCAATTTACTGTAAGAATAAAAGATCTGAATTATTAGCAACTTTTTATTTTTTAAAAAAAGCATTAGAGTCCCTGCTTCTTTAAAGGTTAAAATATTCTGAAATTCTGGAAAAAAATGAGTCATCCGAGTATTGATCTTACAGTTTTTTCATAAAACCAGTGGTAGAAAGTTCTTAGGCAAATTATACACTCAGAGCAAAGTTCTTTAGGGTCAATAATCTGAAATGGGGCCAAGCCTGTAATATGTAAACTTCTGTGGCAACACTATTATCGGACAGAGATTGTGAGAAGAATAAAAATTATTTTGATTTTCTAGCAAGTGACAAAGGTTAATGGCATATATTTTGTACAACACATAAGGTACTGAACTCAGTTCAAACTGGCACTAAAAGGAAAAAAAAATGTTTTGGATAAATGTTAACATTACATTCATCATATTTAGGAAAAATACAAGAATCATTGATTCTTTCTTCTTTTTTACAATGGGGATGTGTTACAGTAATAACCATAATGCAATTGTTAAGGAAGCTGGGAAGGGGGGGAGGTGGAAGAAGCCCAGTTAATTTTTTTGCTTTACTGAGAAGCTAAGGATTTCCACAGAATTATATTTTCTCAGTTTCTGAATGTGGGAGAAACAATAATCTATTACAAAATGATAATTTTCAAAAATTAAAATGGTTATTTTACTTCAATGTTATATTTTTGCATCTGCTTAACAGATGCAAAATACTTTCAGAAAAAGAGGCAATCTTCAAATACAGAAAAAAATCAATTATTTTAATTTCAGGACTAGGGACTTAACTAATGCAATTTATTTTTTCTTTTCTTAAGGAAGCAAAATAAACCTAATTGACACTGAGGTGCACTTTTCGTTTTTGTATCATCTGCATCTTTTCCCAGAAAATTATTCACATTTGTATCTCTGCTTTGAGTATTAAGTTCTAAGCACATCTCCAATACCTTCTGAAGTTGCTACTGCTTGAAGTGGAAAATGGCAAATTCTACTAAATTTCTCAAATTTACACTCCTAAGCCCTTCACTATCAGAATTTGTCCCCAGAACCAAGTAAGAAACTTGTAGAAAAAGAATTAATAACTGGGGAAGAGACTTACATCTCCCCTGGAGGATGTGGTGCCTCATCTGCTACACAGAGCACACGTACAACGCTCTGACATTGCTGCTCCCGTTTTGAAATCAATAGATATATACCTGTATCATCAAGGACAGATGCTGGGACCTCATCCCTTCTCACATTAGCCCTCATCAAGCTGCTTATGTCTGCAAAGATGCCAATCAGCTCCTGCAAGGGAAATTCACTGTGTGCCCATAATAGCTGCACACGCCAAGCCTGCCAATCAATACTGACATCGCGCCGTGTGTTCCATTTGTGCTGATACACGGATGAAGAGCACTCATCTGAAAGGTCTGAAAAGAAATAGGGTGGACTTGTTAAAATAGTGCCTTTTAAGAGCCTTTTCCCCCTAGCAAATGGCATCTTTAATAACCCACTAACAAATAAATGATTTTATCATCTGAATGTTATCCAGCTCTGTAGGATCATTTGAATCTCATTAAAAGTCCTGTTTACTAAAGCCTAGGTGCCATCATCATACTTAAAAAGTTTTGAAAAGTCCTACTTCTTCTATTAAAAGTAGAAGGATATAAAAGTAAAAGCCTAATTTCTGCATTCCTTAAATCATAGTTAAACAATTAACTGAGAAACAACAGAGAAACTGAGTCTTGGCAAACACGACCCCAGGTCTGAGCACACTTCAATGACTGAACAAGCTTATTTAGCAAAGACTTTATGAAGCAGCACACAGATGAAAAACCTAATCTGTCACTGAAGGTCTTGCTGGCACTTGTGCAAAGAGGAAAGAAAACATTCCCTAAACACAATATCAGACACGTGCAGAAAGGTATTGCTTGGTGGTCACATCATGGGTACAGAACAGGAAAACTGGGCTTCAGGTGTTTTCCTATGTTCCTTTTTTTTGCTGATTCAGAAATATTACCATCCTGTTTGCTACACGATAGCTAGCTATTAATGCCACAGGTTATGAATAGCAATTGAGACTGAGGTTTTAAAAAGAAGAGATTGTGGGTTTATATTAGTTCTATTTTTGAAGGCTGAAAAAGCAATGAAGTGTAGAAAATGTAAGCATACCCCCCCAAAAGTATATATATAAAGAAATCAGTTTTCAAACTCTTTTGCCATCTGTCACCTGACAATGATTAATTGTGTGCAGGCTGTGATTAGGAATAAACACTGTTTTAAAAACAGCAGCTCAAGAAAAAGCAACACAGCATTTCAAAAGCATACGTGCACTGCTGGCTGTGATTTTCAGCAGTCTTTCTCAGGAACACTGAGTTATACTAAGGGAGCACATATCACCTACTGGCTCTTTTTCCTAGGAAATTTGTCTTTCTCCTTGTCTTCTAGAGACACACAATGTATTTTTACAATTGACTAAGGAACCAACAGAATTCTATTGTTTATCATAGAACTTGTCTGCTGAGAGAAAAAAAAAAAGCTCAAGTGAATCTATTTTTCTTTTTTAATGATTCAAAAGAACATGTTACAAGACCATCTGTTAGCTGCATTGGCCATCCAGTCAGCATCTATTTTCAAAACTACTTGTCTGGCAGAAGATATCACAAACGCTCTCCTTGTTCATGTTGCACGTCAGAAGCAAATTTGAAGGCAGCAGACAGCTCTGCTAAAAAGCAAAACTGAATATTTAAAAAAAAAAAAATCAGCTCTAGATGTTGGTGATGGACTGGATGTAGAGCATTAAAAAGCCATCATGCACAACATAAATGGGAGCTTTAAACAGTGATAGGCTCTACAGCAGGATGTGCTGCACCATGATTTGGGTTCCTCTTCTGCTGGCTGCTAAAGTTAACCAAAGAAAATACAGATCCCATTCAGTGTAAAAAGTTATCTGAAAAAAAAAAGAAGTTTCTAAAAAGAAGTTTCTCCTAAATCAATGTGTGTTAGAGTAGCAGTTTCTAGTATAGCATCTAGAATGGAGAAAATAAAAGACTTTTTTTTTTTTCTTTTTTGTAGGAATAAGTACTTTAATTATAGAAATCATTATTTGCTTTTACAACTCATTTGTTTTTACACTTTGTTTGTAAGACGTGGGACAAAAGGTTACCCAGCTGCTGTATTTTTGTCAAATCATTTTGAAGAATACCTAAAAATTACTCCCCCACTTTAATAGTTAAAATTAAGCTCTAAAATACAGTGTTAGATAAAGCCTTTTACTGTATATATATGATGTTGTTGGAGTATAATATAGGTATATACACTCCATATCCTACGTATTTCATTTAGAGTGTATCTTTTAAACATTTATTTTGTAAAATACTAATATTATTTTTTGAACTGAAGTTATATTCAGTTAAAATACAAAATGTTTTCTGTCTGCTTTATCCTGCTTCATGTATTTTTTTTTTTTTTAGTTTTAAGTAAGATATTTGCATTGCTTACCACAGCATCTTTCTAGGTATTTTCCTATTTTTCATAAGTTCAATATTTTGTACCCTTTAGACAAGCTGCACAAATATTCAGTGACAGCTACACATGAAATATTGATGTTTTCTGTTTCTTGTCTAAACTGTTTTCTGAGAAGGATACAATACAAAATTATTCTGTACAGTTGAACACATTGCTAAAAACCACAAACCAAACAAGCCCAAACAAATACATCCAGGAATTTCTGCATCAAAATCAAATGCTGTGAGCTTCTCTTTTGCTAAATATGTTTTAAAAATATGTATATTTTGTCTACCCTCCACACTTTGAAGGATTTGCCCATTTTAGTTATCAGTTCATCAGTGTTTCTGTCCTACAGCTCCAAAAGCTTCAAGTGTCAGAGCAGCACACTGACTTCTGGTGGTCAAAACCCAGAATTTAACTCTGTGAGTCAGAACACACTTCAACTGCACATTACAGTTTGTAGCCTCATGATGTTACATTCAACATGAGAATTAGAATAATTGTAGTAAGGGAGGGGGGAAAAAAATAAAAGAGAGAGATCAAAAAAAGTTATGAAAGTACAATTTTTGAGACATAGATTGAATCCTGAAAATGCTTCCCATACTATCAGAGAAAATGATGGGCAGCACTGAGCATTTCTAAATTGGGAGATCCAAACCCAGTACCAGACATATGCCTTTTCACTCTTCCTTGGCAGCTATATACTTATCATGACTCCCAGGCTGTGGGGCCCACCAGATTAGAGTAACTCTGCTAGGCACTCTGCAGAATGACATTTATTTGGAGCTTTATTCTACCATCCATGTGTTCTTGAAATTTCTAGGTATTCAGCTGTTCCCCCAAACAGAGAAATCCGTCAGGATTGATTGGCTCTGTTACTTTAGAGAGCTTTTCTAATTGTAATATGCTTTATTCAAGGAAATCTTGGAAGTTGATGGGCTTCATCAAAAAGCATCTCTGCTGCTGTGCCAGTTTTGACTGGCATAAAGCTAATTTTCTTCATAGTAGCTGCTGTCTGTGTTTTGCATTTGTGATCCAAAGAGTGTTGCTAGTACAGATTTGTCTCTCTAAGTCACCACTACACGTGAAGGAGCTCTGCTTTTCTGGGGATGGCTGAGCACCTGCCTGCCCCTGGGAAGTGGGGAGTGGATTTCTTGTTTTGTTTTGCCTGCATGCTTTACCTGTTAAACTGTCTTTACCCCCCCATACAGTTTATCTCACTTTTTCTCTTAGGGTTAAGATTTTCACATTTGTCAATAGCTACTTTGTAATAGCTGCCAGATGAATGAGGCTGAATTCCTGTAATCTGTATTCTGTAGTATGGGATATAATGACCTTGGTTCGCAGAATTCTACTCTGCCTGCAGGAAACTGGAAATGGAAATACATCTCCTGGTCATTATTAGCTAAAAGATGACTACCTTCATGCTAAAGAACAGTTTCTGACCTCCTCACAGGATACTCCTACTGTAAAATGCACATATCACTCATTTTGCAATTCTTTTTGCTTGCAAAACCACACATGCACCAGATAAACTGCTTCTGTTAAGAGGTATAAGAGATTTTGTTTTAAAATAATGCAGAAATTGCATCGGGATTTTTGCAGATGGACAGACCTTTGACATGCATTTTTATTACTTTACCATATCATACAGGATAAATCAGGTTTCAGAGGGAGTTCTTTTAAGTTCTGTTATTCATACACATACCCAAAATTTCAAATATTGTTTCCATCACTGAAACATTTTCCCTGAAAACAGACACTCATATGATCCCTTTCTTGTTTTTCAATGAAATATATTATGAATATACAATATTTGAATGTTATTAGTGCATCAGGTAGGGTTAATACTTTGAAGCATTTTTAGGATTCATTACTTTGCCTAGCTATTCCCTCTTACTCATCCGTTTTCCTACAAATACATACACTTTGAATATTGTGGGGCTTGCTTCTGGGTTTCTCACCCATTGAATACTGCTCTTTCCTGGTGCAGGTGTCACCTTGACCGAAGATATCTAGAAGGAAATGTATTTAAGCATGAAAGGAAGAAAATGGCTCTGAGGTCTAACTTATAATAGGACTATCCCAGTAATTAGTAGGAAAATGAAAACGCAGCTATTTGAAAGGTAGCGCTCTCTGCTCCTCCACTTGCTTTGACTTCTGAAGTACACAAATGTAAGAACCCACATGTAC
Organism: Pycnonotus jocosus; assembly: GCA_013400435.1. Lineage (NCBI taxonomy): Eukaryota > Metazoa > Chordata > Aves > Passeriformes > Pycnonotidae > Pycnonotus > Pycnonotus jocosus. Next base: position 10,657 of record VWYP01016646.1, on the reverse strand, counting down.
AAAGTCTGCTGGCAAGCCCACCACTCTCTGCCCATATCTGGAGAAGCATGTAAGTTTTGAGTAATTTAAAAATTTTAGCTTAATGAACAAAAATAACAAAAAAAAAGAACAAATAGAAAGGAGAAACTGGGAAAAAAATTGAAAGGAAAGGGAAGAGCAGCAAGTGTGTCAGAGCAGAGGGATCCTGCAATCCTTCACAAAGTTTGTCCTGAGTGAAAACTTTGCAAATCACATCTCCTTGACCTAAAAGAACACCAACTTTTTCTCAGCCCTACACAGTGAAAAGATCGAAGTCGTGCAGAACAAACTTTGCTTTTTACAAATCTCCACACACAAGTTATTATGCATTTCACAACTCAAAATAGCCTTTATTTGCCATGTCTAGGTACAGGGGCTATATCAACAAAGTGTTTTCTTGATACATTTGCTGTCCTCTGAGAAACAGCTGTTTCAGCTTCTTTCACTGACACAAGAGTGATAGGTCAGGGGACACTACTGAGTTTCTCACTCTAAAAGCCAGTAATGCACAGGCTGTGTCTTCAGTGGATGGAAGAGCTGCTGCAGAAAGCCACTAATTGCCCCCTGCTCTCACAGCACTGCAGCTGTGAATGGGGAGAAAGTCAGAGGAAAGAAACCAGCAATCTGCAGCAAGCCTATGACCTGGAATATTTAATCAGGAAGAGTAGGAAGTAGAGAGAAGTCAAACAAATGGAGACAGATGGAGTTTCGTTCTATTTAGCAAAATAAATGTGTTGGGAGAGAGGAAAAAGAAGAAGCAGAGATGACATGCAGTTATTTGACTGGCTTTGAATTGTCTTATCCACAGGAATTAATGGGAAACAGCTTAGTAACAAAAGCAAAGAACTAAAGTTGAGGGGATTTTCTCACCAATGATGCTATTGATCCACTCCAGTCCTGGACAAGTCATTTTGCTGTATTCTGAGAGACTGCTGTCAAGGTCCAGTTTTAAAGGTTATTAGAAATGCCTCTGCCTGAATTAAGGTGCAAATGAGACCACATGCAAATGTAAAGGGTTTTATTTGATAGTAAATATGAGAGAGAGAGAAAGAGATGGAGAGAAAAGAAAGAAAGACAAAATAGGTGGGGTGGATAGAGAGTGATAAAGAGAGATTAAAGGAAATACCACCATCCATGGATCCTGATGATGCTCTGTTGATGCTCTCCAGCTGGTCTTGGTGGTGAAGGTCCTCTCAAAAAGCACAGAATCCAATGGGTTAATATACACTCAGGCCAGGTAAGAAAAGCCAGGCACCTCCCTGGTAGTGGAGGAGTTTGTCATTGTCTCTTAAGACTTTGGTTTGTCACTGCAGTCCTGTGGTACAAATCCTCAGGGAAGAACTTTGGGGTTCCTTGATGGATTATGGCACCTCCTCAGCTGTCTCTCACATGAATATCCCATGGATGTGGGGTTTCACAGCTGGGCTGGTTTGTGTGAGGGAGGATGGGTGTTCACCAACTCTGACCAGAGGTTACACCATGAACCCAAAACCTCCTCCTGGCACCCTTGGGTGAGGGGCATCGCCTGTGCAAACCTGGCCTCTGTGGGCTGGGATCTCTCTCACCCTCAACCAGACAGGAAAGAGTCTTTGCTGCTTTTGAGTCTCTTGTGGATGCACTCCTTTCCCTCAGCCTTGTTTCTCCCCCAGCCTGAGGTGACTGAAGAATAGATTCCTCTTTAATTAACCTCAGCAGATTGACTTGACCATCAAAAGTTCTTCAAGGAGGTTTCTAAGGTTGAAGCTTCTTTATACAGTTTTTGCTATAATGAGCAAAATTTTATTTCAAAGTTTGAGGAACAAACTATTTCAGTCTTTGGCAACATATAATAATAGGGCTAACGAATTTCTGTGAAGTATTTTGGAAATATTTATTAACTAATATTGACTTTAAAACACTAAAGAAAATTAAATCTTGAAGAAAATCTCCTCAGGATTCAGACACAGCAAATTATTTTACAAATATTATCTATTATATTTAATCTTTCAGATTAAAGATATCTTTTTCTCCATACCATGTATATGAGAAAAAGCATTTTTTTATTAATGTGCCTAAATTTTCTAAAAATTTTTTTTCTTCTACTTATTTAAATTTATATTTCTGTTTCTACTGCATCTAATGGCAGAAAACCAGCTTAATTCTACCAAGAAAATAAAATTTGCATCTTATAATACTAGTTCTGTTCTGAGTACACCTGAAAAAGTTTAAATGCTTAACTACAGCTCTTCTGAACTAAACTGCGTGATCTTGCAGCACAAGATTAATTTATCCTATCTCCTTGACTGATTGTTTTTGTTTTGCTCTAAATATAATGCTTCATCAAATTTTGCTAAGCATCTTGTGAGACACATCTCATCAGTCCCTTTTCCTTTTAATGACAACAGAGGTAAACACATTGCTTGCTTGTTTAACTAGCAATGGCATCAGAATGACCCACAAACCTCATTTGGCCTATAGAGCTATAAAATACTGCCCAGCACTGCTGAAATTTATGGTCCATCTCCTCCAAAATCCCTGTATAAAAATCACTCAGCCCTGCCAGGGAAACCATTTTGATTTAATAACATTTAGGAAATACAGTGTAAGGCTTCTCATGAGCGGTCTCCGTGTGCACAGAGGGAAGAGAGGCCATCCATCCTCGTTCCACAAATGTACTCAGTGGGTGGTTTTATTGAGGCTTCTCACATCCACAGATCCTCCAGCAGGCTGGATCCCAGCTGTCCTGTGCTTTCCTTTGCCTCACAGCCTCTACACTGCAAGAGGGAACACCATATTTTAATGGCAGCTCTTTAATTATTTTCTCCTTTCTCCACATCCACTGCAAATGTAGAAGTTTTGTTCTTTTTGTATAGCAGGATTTCTGTCCTTTGGTGGTAAGGAAACTGAGTATTATTAATTTAACATAAATATTTCTAAAACAGACTCAGGCTATGAGCAAGGCTGTACCTCTCTCGTATCCTCTGTTTATTCTTTCCTGGAGAGATGCTAAACTAGAAGTTTTTAAAACTGTTATTCCCTGAATTCTGTAATAAGTACTCATACAATCAGGACATTATCCATTAATAAATCCTTAGCTGCCTAGAAATGCAGTTCCTTCTAATTATGTATTTGTTTTGCCCATGCAATTCTAAACTAATTAGATTGCAACTAGATTAATCTCTCTCATACTTGCTAAACGCAATAATTGCTCTTGCAACAATCAATACACATTTAATTAATAGGAAAATAATTTGCTTATTAAATTAAAGTTACTTTCCCGTGTTTTGCTGAGTATTTGCACTGAAATGCCATTTTTCATCCTCTGCAGTAAACTTAAATTTGGAGATAAGGAAGATAAATCCCATGGCTATTTTCCAGGTTTTGAAATTAGCAAGACTTTTGCACATACATGAAAATAAAAATTAGGCCAGGATGTAAAACATTCCATCACACTAATCAGATGTTAATCAGTCATTCTGTGCCTTTCTGTTCTGAAATCACTGTTACCTGGCAGTCTAGTTTGAGAGAAAAGAGTTAGTTTTCAAAAGATCTCAATCTCTACAGATTTTTGAAACGTGAAAAGGTATTTTTTCTGGTTTGTTCTTCAAAGGAGAGGAGCTAACAAAGAAAATATAAATTTTGTACACAGGGAATTTTCAGCTGCAGTTTAGCGCACACAAATACCATAGGACATGGTCATGAGGCAAAAATCCACAGGAACTTGATTTCTCCTGATTCCTTATTTGGGGAATTATCCTCAATAAGGAAGTCAAGGAGTATAAGGCAAGTATGCATTCTATGAATTAATCACAGCTTAGACAGAATAGATTTAGATTAGATATTAGAAAAAAAAAAAATCACTTTGAGGGTGCCCAAGCATTGGAACAGATTGCCCAGGGAGGAGTTGGAGTCACCATCCCTGGAGGTGTTCAAGAAGAATCTGAATCTGGCACTGGGTGATGTGATTTAGTGCTTTAGGGGTTACAGTGGCAGTGGAGAGGTGGTTGGACTTGATGATCTTAGAGGTCTCTTGCAATAAAGACTTTTTTTCATTTGAGGTTGTGGGGATGGAAAACAGCAAACTATGACTACACTACAGATCTCTGGACTCTAGATTGCAGAAAATTGTATGAACCCTGTAGGAACAAGGCAAAGCAGAAACGTGTGGTAACATTGACATATCACTAAGAGAGTCAAATTTAAGCTTAGTAGGTGGGAAATGTGGTCATATACACTTTATCCATTCAGGAAGCAGCTGAAAACAGGAATGAGGAAACTGTGTGGTTCATGAGCCTTGCCTGGATTGGTTTCTAGAAATTTTAATTACATCCTTACAAAGAAGGTCACGTAAGAATGTGACAAGTGAAAATATGTCTATAATTCAATATCCCAATTTTATTATCATCACCTCCCTTTTTCCAGTATTGGCAGAGATGCTGAAATCAGTACTGAGGGTTTCTTCCCCTAATATTAGTTTTGAAATTTGAAGTATCATAGCAACATTTCCCAAATTGGTGCTACTCTGCTGATTTACTTTATGGAGTCCAGACATTTCAACAAGTAAATAGTAGAGAATACATTTTTTAAAGGCATTTGTTTATGAATCAAGAACATGAAGATACCATCCAAGCTTAACACTGTTCATCATCCTCCCATACATATTTTTAAGGTATAGGAATGGCTGAAAGTCCCCAATTTAGTATCCTCACCAAGATTCTCCAAGCTACTGCAAAAGTCATCCCTAACCTGACCAGGACACTTATTTTTAGGGAGGAGGCAGACTGAATCTCCCTCAGTCTCACAGCCACCAAATTTTCATGTCCATCTTTGGCTCTTCTGCCTCTCTACCTAAGTATCTAACATTTTGCCCTTTCTCAGATTAATATTCTGTCCTCATCTCGTGTCCCTGAATTTTCAGTAATTAATTCATTCAAAGTTACTTTAGAGTACAAGAATTCAGGCTCATCTGCTCCATACAGAAATAAGAAAAAGATATATAGACCTTGAAAGAATATATTAATTTAAAATCTTATGTAAGAGATTATTTAAGTATTTCTTGCTACTTAAAAGAATGTATTCAAAGAAAAAAATATAGTGGAAAGGCATTTAAAATTTTTAGTCAAGAGAGTATAAATTACTTTTGACTCTTAATTCACTGATTTTCAGCAAAAGTTTTCCAGCTCTGCTGTCAGGAAGGAAGAAAATTTGTTGTTTCAAAATAAATTATTTTTAGACATCCCATTCTTTATAAATTTTTGTTCTGGTTCAGGATGAAGTGATGTACTAGTATATATCATTTCAGGAAGAAATAATCAGACAGCTCCATGAATACAGGTATTTTAAAACCTAATATTCCAAGCTTCCTTGAATTTCAGTAAAAATGGAATTGAAGTAGTTTTGTGAGCAGCCAGTTTGAGGAACACAGGTGCTTTAAGAGAAATATGTTGAATTACAACTGGCTTTCTCTTACTCAGTAGCAACAGCTGGTGTAAAAGCTAATCCTCTGATCAACTCCACAGGCTTTCTACTAGCACACCCGACAGACAATCACACCTTGAAACAGAAATGAAACAGGCTGCATTCTTGTCCATTATTTACATAAAAATAAAACTAGTCCTTGGCATTTTATTTGTTCTGCTCTGTTTTAAAACGGCACCGTTTTTAATTTCCAGGAGATGTGATAACTTGGATCAAGTGACTCTTACAGAGGCACAGCACTGTGTTGGGCCACATGGTGGGAAAACATGCATTTTGGAGCTGTGAGATTAGTGCAGAATCAAAGTACGGGGTTTCAGTAGAGGATCAAAGCGTTCCTTGGTTCTTGTGACAGAAAGATCAGAGAGAAGCTGTGGCAAGGAAGAAGCATTGCATCAGAGAAACGCTCCTGATAGCAGGGACAAGTTTTCCAGCTCCTCCCTGGCTCTGGGATGCCACACACAAAGTAGAGCTGTCCTTTGATCTCCAGATGTTTTTGAAGCATTCAGCTAGACAGGAGCTTTGATTGCATTTAAATACAAACACACACACACACATAGAATATCATACTCATTTTTTAGTTCTCTTTCATATCTCCATTTCTGTTGCTCCTCTTCTTGCTGAGATATTCCTATACAGCTGCTAAATAGGCTAAAAAGAGCAGTAAAACAATTTACTTTCAGAAGTTCCTGAAACTACTTCCAGAAGCTCCCATTTCCAAATGGGAGAGAAAGCCTGAGTTTATGCCCTCTGCCACAGACCAGCTTCCATAACGCACAGTGATTTATCCTTCCAGGTTTGTTCTTTCAAAACAGGCTTTGGAACTTAAGATCTGACTGCTGCTGGTTCTCACTGGCTATAAAAGTAGGCATCAGCTCTCTCTATTTTTATATTTCACTTTTATTTTCTTAAATAGATATGTATTTTCCTGAGATTTACATAAAAGTTATTTAAAATGTTGTCGTTTATCATTCCTTCCTGACTGATAAACGGTTTAATTAAGCATCCTCAATTGTCATTAGCTGGGAGGTAATGCCATTAAAGATTCTCATATTATTTTATATATATATATATTATTAT
>VWYP01016645.1:801156-832465 GCA_013400435.1 Pycnonotus jocosus | reverse complement strand
TCCTGTGACTGTAAAGCTGAGGAGTTTGTTTAGTTGGGGTTTACTGTTTATTTGGGTTTTTTCAAGTTTCCTGGGGTTAGAATAAATTTTGTGCCAGTAATCTCCAGACCAGAATTCCTTCTCTGTACAAAGGTACTAGCTCCTAACCTGCCTTCCATAAGTTTAATGGACTACAGAGTGCTGCGCACAAATATTCTCAACAAAGGTGGCATTTGCAATGACTCTGATGACTCAAGCAACGAAATGAAAAATCACAGCAAGTAAGAAAGATTCTTATACACTTTTACAGTTTTGACACAACATCCAGTATGTCCCGCCTTTTTAGAATTTTTCTTTGTAAGCTGTTGATGCTTTATTTATTTAGGCTCAAAATACCATCCAGATAATTTATTTGCACCAGGTCAAGCCAGCAATTTAAATGTAAACAATACTAACTTGGCCAATACCAAATAATTGGTAGAGAGATAACAATCTGTAAGATTAATGGTTTAACTGTGTAATTAACTACAGGAATTATTACACATATATGCCTTACTTACCCTACAGAATTATTTTGATTCCAAAATACTGGCCGCAGTGATAGGATAAACTTAACTCTTTTCTATCTAGGCATAACTCAGAGGAAGAGAAATATAGGGAAGCAGAGGAAGAAGTTGATATTTTCTTCTCTCTTATTTTCCATCTTTTTCGTCTTTGAACTGATCTGCTTCCTGTCAAAACTTCTTGCCAACATTTAAACGTTGGAAGATGGAAAATACCTGAGTAAGATCCACTGTTCTGTCAGTGCAGTGAGAGATCGCCTCTGTCTCACGAGCATCTGCATGAGGTGTGCAGTGAACCCTTTGCATCGTTCAATGCTACCTAGTCCAATATCCTGAACAAAACAGACAGAAAAAGTGGGAGGGAACAGTCAGATGAACAATGAGACAACAGCAGTCTCTGTGTTTCCATTTCACTGAGCAAGCTGAAAGGTTATGGTTTAATTGAACAAGTTGTAATATGCAGACTAGAGTTACAAAAATTACAGTTTCCCCGTCTTCGTCTTTTCTGCATCTTCCATATATCCTGCATACAAATTTGCCTTTCAAGTAACTTCTGCAACAGTCACATTACATTTCACTTCACTGCAGCAATTTTTATCAGGGATTTGGTTCCAGTATTAAATCTACCTTATACAAATAATGATTAAAATCTGAAGAGATACCAGCCTAAATGCTTTATATTCATGACCAATGCTACAACCATTCATTTTACCAGGTATACTGACAATTACTTTTACTCCTTCCATTAGAAGCAGTCACATCTTAAAGCATAGCATAAACAGTCACAACTCAAAGCATAACTGATCACTGTCACGTTCCACTATTTGTATCCAATATCCAATATCAGGAGTGACTTTGATAAGATCATGTTGTAAAACAAGGAGTAAAGCATAGTGAGAGGAAGAACATCTTGAAGCTTTTTCTGAAATTCTGGAAAAGTGGTTCTGGTTTGGCAGAGCTCATTTGTCTGTTCTGCTGATTTTAGATCAATATTTAAATTAAGAAATATATTAGCACTTTTTGAGTTGGACACAGATTCCAGTTATGCCCAATTATAAGTATCAACTGATTTCTTCAAGAGCACTGAATAGCATTGGGTCTATTTTCCTTACAAGTTTGGATTGAGCATTTCATGAGTTTTTTGATGCACAAAAAGTAGCAATTAGGGTTTTGCTGGGATGAAAAATACTGTACACTGAACATCATTAACTACCTTCCCCAAATCAATTTTGTCCCTTCATAAAACAGCAGGTGCATTTAATGAGTGGTACGAAAGTGTCATATTTAGTATCATATTACACAGCATTATCTCCCATCCCTTTTTTACAACTAAGAAATTTCAGTCCAAGTTGGTAAAATGAAGTTAACAGAACTAAGATTCTGGTTTTACTTTGTTGGTTTTACCTTGGCAGGTGTTAACAATGCTGTCTGGAGCCGAGAGTGACGTGCAAGTGATCGATAGAAGTACTTCTGGCATCCATCCCAGGCAGAAGAAATCTCTGTCAGCAACCTGGCAGAGCACAAAGAAGTGTGGTATTAAAATCACCTCAGCATGCTGGAGTCATCAGGTCAGCTCTTCAACCCAACAGTTTTGCCTGAAATTTGTTGTTTGAAAATGCATTGATTTTGCAATTCTTCATTGTCTCTAAAGATATCCTAGTCTTAAGAAAACATTTAATTTAAGAAATAAATTCTAAGGAAACCCTAAGCAATAGCAGCAAGAATTCTATCTTTGAATACCATTTAATGCTTTAACAGTGATAGCATTTTTCTTCCCTCCACGGAGCTGTATCCAGCTTCATACAGAAGCTCTTCTTTTCTTCCTGTTACATAAACCAAATGTTTACATCTCAGAAGGACAATAGTCGGCATGTCTCAATGACAAAAATCCACTTGTTGACAGAAAAACAATTAAAAAAAATCTGAAAAAACATCTTTCCCCTAAGAAAGCTTTTCCAACAACACTCACTTTGAAGTGTATGTATTTTCTCCTGAAATATCCTATTATTTAATGAAGACAAAACAATGAAGTAATCCTTGAAAATCACAGCTCACCTTCAATAAAACCATTAGGAGTTTACATTCTAATATACTGCTAGCAAAGCATCCCAGGCAAGGCTGGACAGTGGAGGGCTAACTGAAATCTAATTCATGGAAAGAATGAAACGGAGTTGGTAAAGCGCAGATTTAGAAAAAAAAGGGAAATCCTTGCTCAGTTGCACACAACAAACTGAGAAGTAATAGGAAGAAGGGAATATGCAAAATCCTAAATTAATTACTGTCCAGAAATCCCAGTCTACATCAACATGCCATAAACTCTATATATTACAGCTGCAATTCACACAATCTGAGGATAAAAAGTCCCGTGTACATACGTGGCATCCAACTCATGTGTACAATTCACTGCAGCCAGTGCACTACACAAATCCAGCGGACGAAGGTAGAGAACTTCCTGGCAATCCTTTGAACGGGACCAAGACAGGCCTTTCCGGTACGACAAACCTGGAACAGTATTTCAGCACACATCCTTTGATGCCCTCGTTTTTTATATGAAAAATGTCACTCATACAGTTGGTAGTAAGAAATCAAATGTTCTTATTTTGACAAGTCTTTGAACATGCTACAAGTTTTGAATTGTAAGAACACACTGTAGCTGAGCTATCTTGAGCTGAACAACACAGCTGAAGTAAGACTAACATAGACCTGTATACATTAAGGACTTTTCACTACCCTGTGTCCTTTAAGAAAGCTGAGTTAGGGATAATTTTTAAGACATGAAAAGGTTGATGAATGAGAAGGGTACAGGTATTACCTTATATTGTATTATGGTGGGTTTAGACATATTGGCAAAGACAGTAAAATGCTCAAGAACTCTGTACTTTTAAACCAAGCCCATTTTTAGTCAAAGCTCACCTGTTTTAGCAAGGCTTTTAAAGAGATCTGACAATGCCCGTTGCTTTTGCATCTGAATATGTTTTGCCTCTGATTTTTGCTTCTCCTTAGTTGCTGTCTGATCAAATGTTAAATTTTGCAGTTCAGCAACAGAAACAATAATACCACCTGTACAGAAGACAGCAGACAAAGGTATGAGATTGAGAATTTAATGTACACAAAGCAGCTGTGGGAAGACACTCTAGGAAGACAACTACATATCTGCACTTTTTCCTGATTTGATCCATTTATGTTATGGAGGTCAGTCATGGTATGGAAATCACAAGAAAACCTAACCTGTGAACTGGTCGAGATTTTCCACCAGGTTTAAGAATGAATTATTTTCTGTAACTGCTGTACACATTTTCTTCATTTTTTTGGTCAGCTTAGACAGACGATACTGAAGAGATTCTGTATGAAATGTAATGACGCCCTGACATTCTGGGAGTGCCCTCTGAAAAAAATGGAAGAAAATCATATATACATATTCAAAGCTCTCAATTGATCACTAGGAGTAAATCACTTTGAAACAAAAGCTAAATTCTGCATTCATCTGAAACCCCAAAACATGTTAATGTGATTCTTTCATCAGTTTAGCACCAACACTTGAGAAAAATCATAACACGTATATATTGGGCAGACATTAGTTTTGAAAACAGGCAAGCGGATGGAAGATGCTATGATCTTACTGTCTTAGGTGTTTGTCATTATCTCTATGAAAAAGGTAATCACTGCTTCAGGTCAGCTTACTCTGCCTTCCAAGTTTAAAGGCATTAACCCAAATCACTAATGCCCCCATGGTGTCAGGTAATAACACCCTCACTTACTTTCCACTAGACACGAACTTTGTTCTTAAAGAACAACAAAAACAAGTGTGCAAGTAGAAATTATTAAATAATTCAATTAATTCCTCAGCACATCCAAAGCTTTTTAATTTTTTTGTTCAATTTATGTTTGCATGCATCTTCTTTCAGGAATGAAGACAACATGGAACTGCAAGAAGTGAAACCAATGACCCCATTAACTATCAGTAACAGGCTTTCAAATCACCGACCAACAAACCAAACCCTCAATCAATCAACCACATTAGATTTGCATTAGATTTCTGCCTCCTTGCTCTACCCTCCTGTACAGGGCATGAGCAAGATCAGCCCTGCTTCTGGTCTGAAGAAACTGAACAAAGCTGAGGGTAACTCAGCATTTCCCACTCACGACCAAATTCTGATGAGTTACGATTATCTCCTTGCATCTTGTTAATAAAAACTAATGATATGAATAGGAATCTCTTTCAGGAAGAAAATTAGCTGGCTTCCTGTCTGAGCTGGGCAAATTAATTAGAGACATACTGAACTGAGACTCTGTGGAGCAGGATTTACCATCCATCAGCTTGTCCAAGGCAAATGTTCACAGTCCACAAAATGTCAGTTCACAGCATATGACATTGTAGCCCATTCTCCTATCACTAAAGGAAATTCCAAGCCAAAAGTGATTTAATATTTAATCAGAGCTTATATGCATACAAATCCTACAGCTAAATCATTATTTGTTTGGGCCCGTGTTTAAAAAAAAAAAGGGTAATAATAATGTCAACTCCCAAGCTCTTTCACTTCGCTAGTAGGGAAGTAACAAATTGCTGCAGACAATATGTAAGCAAATTGGAGATGAAATGTGTAATTGCCTCATCTCTATAGAGCACAGATGTATTGCCAGATCAGTACAGACCATGCTTGCCATTCCATGCTGCATTCCCACCGATCTGCAGTGTTGCATAACACTGAACACAAGTAAGACCAAAAAAGTTTATGATATATTCAACAGATTTGCCACTTACATAAGATTTTCCTGCATAAATCAGTGAAAAGCAACATATAGATGAGAATAGAGAAACTGTTCTTCCCACACTTAGAATAACTAATTCAGTCACCTTGGTAACATCTGTTCTAGCAGACAGAACCTTTCTTAATGTGTTGTTTAGCCTCTGAATTTTGGTTTCTTTGTCGTCAGAGTCTTCTTGCTTTTGCATGCAGTCCAGCTGCTCTTCCTTACCAATTTCCACCAAGGCAGGGCGACATGGCTCATCCAGAACAACTTCAAACTTCTTCATGAATTTGAAGAGAGTTCTAATTACCAAATGAAAGCAAAAAAGTTACTGAGTTTTGTAATCCTGGAAATCTCTCATCTGCTGGAAATAAATATTTTCACTGTGTTATGAGCAGAGGAAACATTTCTGCATTCAACTGTAACATCATTGAGAAATCGTCTAGAAAGAAGGTTTCAAAAAAGGGAGCCTAATTTTAATTCTGAGTTACCTGCGTATTTTTTCAACTGATTGCTTTATAGCCCAGAAGCTGACATCATTCCACCTGGAAATCTTCACAAATTCCTATTGGAAAAATAAATAATCAATGGGATCACTTAAGTAAATGAAATTAAGTATTTCCACATCAAAGATGATCTTTAAACCTAATCAGCTATGATGATCTGGTAGCCTTAAAATGCCAAACATTTTAGTAAGTGAGCAAATTATTACACAGGAATCTTATTCGTATTAACATACATATTTGCACTACATAAAAACTGCTGCATACCCAGATGTTGTGAAATCCACAGGGGCTTCACCCCTGGGTAGAAACTTTCATGGATAAATGGGACTGATCAAACATTAAAGCTTTAAATCAATCCCTCCCCCACCTCAAGAATTAATTCTTGCCAAAGAAAATGTTACTTTTAGTAGGGATTTCAGTGGCCAACAGAACTATTATAGACAAATTCAAATAGTTTTTGAATTTGTTACATGCTCCACTGTTCCTTTGATTAGACAGATACATTGTCTGAGCCAAGTTTCCTTTTACCTTAAGTTCCTTTTCTATGGGCTGACGAAGTTCAGTGATTTTGGCCTCAACACACTCTGAAAACTGCTTATAGTAATTGTGTAGATTCCACAGGATGCTGCACAAAACATCTAGAAGGTAAAAGGGACAGATAATAATCATCATCACCATCATCACCACTCTTCTTTTACAAGAGGACATTTTTCAGTATCATTACAATAAATACACCCCAGTTCCTTTTGGAAGTCTAGCAACACCAAAAGATGGGGTAAATTGACCATCAGGGAAACAGTGAAACAGCCCCATTGGCTTGTTCTGTTTATGAGCTTAGTGACCTGTTTGGAAAGCCTGGAACACCTGGTGGCGAGATTGCTGTACAGATAACACAGGTAATGCTACCAACTTACCCTTTTCTGCTACTTGAGGCATCAGCAAGACATGGCAGTGGAAAACCAACAGTACTTGGAGCCGTGCATGGAACTCTCCCAGAGTAGAGCCTTCAATGAAAGCCTCTAATGTGCTGACCAGTGTTTTCAGATCCATTTGCTCAGTTCCTGAACATTGCACTAGAAATTTAGAAAGAGGGAAAAAAAACCCCACCAGAAGATCTACATGAAAATTGTTGTCTGGTCTTTAACTTTCAATTAAATATTGAGTCTCAATTAGGAAAAGTTCAAAACAAAATAGGAAGGGGGCAGAGAGCGGAAGAATTCTGATTTGTTAATAAGTAAAACCAACAAATGCCACACTGGAAGAAAGGAAAGGGAACAAGAAGCAGAATTAAGATAGTGACTGGGAAGGTCAGTTATATGTCAAAATTCAGAATCCATTGAGTATTTACAGAATATCTGCTATTCTCTATGAATGAATGGCTTTTTCAATCATGATGAGCCCTACTACAAGTAAGTCACTGCCAGTTCCTTAACTCCTCAAAGTCATGAGGACAGAAATAGAACAGAAGAATCTGGTAAAGAATAGAGTGCCTTTAGAGTATTATCTGTGGAAGGAGACATGTTGTCCACTTGGAGATGTAATATAACTGAAGGATCTGACACCTATCAAGTGCATTAAGTAGTGATGAGATTGGAAACTTGGCTTGAAGCCAGAGGATACTGTTTTCATCTTTACAATTCCATTAAATTTGGGGGAGGCAAGGTGCTGCCCCACATTCCCCTATTTTATGTAACATGAACACGTGTGGACAGATTTGCTAAGAACAATATGTAAAAAAACCTACTTACTCTAAGAATTCTTTAGGCTTTATACAGAATGTTAAAAGCAGTACAGCTGGGATATGAATTACGCTTTCTGCAGCTAAAAAAACGAGGTGCCTTTTCCAGTTGCAGATGGAGGCCTCCCACCCTCCAAATCTTTTTGAAATGTTTGTGTGTGCATGATGTACAGCTATCACAAATCTACTTTCTTTTAGATGCTTTTTACGGACATCTTTTCTTTACATCACAACACAGGCCCTGTGAGCCACAAGTGGTTTCAGAAATATATACAAAGTTCACTCCATATGGAAAACCCTACATGGTGGTCATGGAATTTACTGCTGGGCAAAGAACTATACCTGAAAGTGCATTGTCAAATTCTGGCATTTAGGACCCGAATTATAGTAATTCCTAAAACTTAGTAATTACTAAAACTGCATCACATTTATTTTAAGGCCAGCACTTACCTTCTGTGTTTGCCTGTGTCTGTTCTTGAACATACTTCTCAATCATCTGATAGATGGAGAACCAGTGCTTTGTGGATTTCTCCACATGCTGCTTCATAATATTGTCCAAACTTACTGACCAGCAACTAGAAACAATAAGAAAAGGGAGAGATAAATTGAAAATACCACAGCTAGTTTGGGTTCAAAACAACAAAAATGTGTTTTCTGTTTCTATTAAACTAATGGAAAATTTAGCAGGATGAAAGAATTTGCACATAAGCTTAATATATATAATCAACTTCTGAGGATCATAGTTTTGCCAACATTATTATATATGAGTGAAGAAAAGAAGGGAGGGTAAAGCAAAATACATCAGAGGCAGGTTCAAAAGTTTATTTTCTCAGAAACTGAGGTAGACTTGTGGAATTCCTGAGTGTGACATATTGTGGCTAAAAAAAAAAACTTTACATAGTCTTAAACAGGAGACCAGATAATAATTTTAAAGGACAATTTAATGATGGTTAGTAAACAGACAAAGCCCTGCAGGCTCAGGAAACCCTAGGATGAAAACAGGTGAGCACTGGGAAAATACTGCTTCTATTTTTCCTGAGGCAAATACGTAGAGTCACCACAGCCTGGGACATGTTCATTCTGATCCACTACAGCTCCTCACTGGTGGTCTCTTTCCCCCATACATTTCACCACGACAGGTATACTGAAGCATGTTCCACAATTAAGGCAATTCTGTATTGGAATGTGCCTCCACGTGGAGATGAAAGCTTACAGTATTTAAGGAAAAGCAGCCTGGAAAGACAATTCTTACTTCAGCTCCAATCTACGCCACTGAATAATCAGTTGTGTGACCAGATCAAGATGCTTCCGCAAGGACAAAGCCCGACTGGCATTTTCCTCCCAGTCCTAGAAAACAAAAGTTCCCCTTTACAAAAAGCCAGAAATTAGTCACTGCCTGGCAAAACTCATTGCACTACTCTGGATTACTGGGTTCTTGCTATTTTAACTTTCAGCATGGAGCAAGTTCACTTCCCCAAATACTGATAAGCAGACAGCTTTCAAGTATTGTGTTTGTAACGTGGTACCAAATATAGGTAAGGAAACATAAAAGAGAAAAATAGCCTTAGCTTTCTTCTTACCTGTGCCTTTGCAAGAAGAATTTCCAAGCCATTCAGAAACTTTGAGAGAGGACTAGAAAGTGGAAAACTCCGGATTCTGTCCATCACAACTAACAGCTGTAGAATAAAAACAAAAACATTCAGGCCTTAGTAATGGTACTTCAACAGAAGCCATGAAATTGAGTTAATTTCTATGAACATAACTGGCCCCCACAAAAGATTTTTTTTTTTAAACATTTTTAAACTGCTTTCTCAATTTCATATAAGCTCACTAGGAGTTCAGTAAGACAAATGCACTTGGGGAATGCAGCACAAATGACTTAATGCAAAGAGTTCCTATGGAATCTGAGTTTCCATGTTACCCCAAGAAATGTAACCTGAGAACAACATAGATGCCATAAGAGAGACTAAAAATAATTATTCTAAAGCATTCTGAAAGAAAGAACTTTAGAAAAAAACCACGAATAGAAATAGCAAAACCTCAGGGATCTTTGAGCTATGGCAGACTGAAGATTGCTTTAAACTCTAAGTTCAGACTTGGCAGAATCCCACAACATTTTGTAACTAAAATAAAATAGCTGTAATACACAGAATAATACCTACATCTGTTATGAATAAACAGCTATGACTTCAAAACATCTGCATAAGTAATACAGACAACATCTAGGCAAGCATATCAATGTGTTTGCACATATCTATGCATATCTGTATACATATTCACACATAAATGCAATCCTAAAATGCTCCATTTTCCCCCAAATATTTGTTGAGGTGGTTTTACCTGCACAAGTACAGGGTGCTCTGGCCATTCCTGCAGGAGCCCATTTATTTCTTTAGCAAAATTGTCAAGTACAGGTTGGCACTGTCGGACTTGCTGAATATTGGGATGCTGATAGAAATCATATGGGCCATCTTGCTGCAGCACAAGATCTGATGTTACTTCCTCAAAAAAGGTATTGTGAAGAAGAGTGCTCAGCAGAAGTTGGCTTCCCAAAAGACTGTCATTCATTTCAGCACCTAGGAAGCAAGTAAAGAAGACATAACACATGTTATTAGTTCTTTTTCCAGTTGAATAGATAAAGTTGGGCGTTTTTCCCCCTGTATCCCAAGCCTCAGCATGTTACCTTCTACAAGGATAAAAGATACCACTGGAACGATAAGATGGAGCATGGAACAAAGACATACTTAGAGTTTATATTCTCTCTTTTATCAGATTTGGCTAAGAAAGTACAATGAGCATCATAAAGGCAGGCTGTAATCCTGTCACAAGAACACAGTTCCTCTGTATATAAATTTACATCAAGGACATAGTACTATAAAGCAAGGCTCTGTGGGAAAGTAATCCAACACACAAAAACACTTCCACACAGATTACGGCTCAGGTGCAAACACAAAAATGAGGTATTGTAGAGACAACAGCCCTTATCTGCTTCATCTTAATTGTACACGTGCACTTATTAGATCAGAACTGAAATATACAGCTGTGCTTTAACAAGTGGTGATTCTGAGTTCTCACACACTGTTAAAACAATTTACACATCAAGTTTTCCAAAATTCAGGGTGGAAAAAAACCACACAATACCTTTTTTTTTTTTCCTACTTTATATACCTAAGCTAAATTTAACCCAATTCTTTAATGAACTTCATTGCAAAATTCACTTCTGGGAAATTTCTTCAACTCCTTTATCTTCCACAGGACTATGCAGATCCATGTGATCCAAATTTCACTCAGTATTCAATACACTTTTAAACTGTGTTGGTCTTTTATATTACCAAATGGAATTTAAAAAATGCATAGAAGAATAAAAATCAAAATATTCCACAAGACAATTCTGAACATGGGGCAAATTCTCTGGAAAAAGAATTTTCAGTTTTGTGCCTTTTCCCCGTAACACAAGTGTTTCATGACCTGTAATGCAATTATTTTCAAACAAATCATTACAAATCTAAACCTGCATATCTGGAATACTGCTAGCGGTCTTACCAATTAAAGGATAGAATTGTGACACCAGGCATGCACCAGTCTGATAGCAGGAAATAAATGTACTGAAATAGTGCTTGGCTTGATGAGAAGGCAGACTCTGGTGATACCACAAGGATCGAGCAAAGTTTAAGCACAACTGCTGATGAACCTTCATTACTGTTTGCATAGAGCTCTTGGACAAAAGGGCTCTGTCAACTTCCAGCTGCTCTTCCACTGGATCTTCAGTTTCCATTTTTTCTTCTAGGCTTGGCTGAGCTGTGATATCTTCAAAGTCCTGCAGATTGCATGATAATCATAAGTAAATTTTAATTTCCTCCTTTAATGTCTCCTTTCCCTATCTCCTCTTTTGCTATTTTTGGCATTGCAGCAACCTGCTAATGATTTGCAGCTGGTACCATACAGAGAGACCCTCAGTCTGAAACTGAACACGGGTGTACTGAACATTTCAGGGTGTAACTACAGCAGGCAAGAGTGCACTACAGTGACCCCTGAGCTGCTGCCAACTTTGCAGAAAAAGCAGCAGCAGCAGCTGTGTCTGCTGTTAAACCACCTCAACAGTGTGGTTGCTTGAGGACCTGAACTGCCCTGTCCCAGCTGCTTTATTTAATCAAGATCAGCCTTCTCCACAGGGAGTGGAACCCCAGATGACCTTATTTGCTAAATAAATAAAATTCCAGCTTTTTACAAGTAACTATATTATCATTAAGTTATGTAATTTGGGATTATTCACCCAAACCATAGTACAATTCAAGCCTGGAAATTAATCCCCAAAAAATTTTCAACCAGAAGGTACTATAAACCACAAGCACATAACTTAATATCTATCAGAATCTACCCCCATTTGGCTTTTGGTTGAAGGGAAAACTGCTTCATTCCTCACGTCATTCATAGCATTTATTTTCAGGAGCAACTTCAGATGTAATTTTTGTGTTTCTCAACAGAGTTACAGCTATTACCTTTTCATGAAAAGGAAATCTCCTCCTAAATTCTGCTTCCTCCTCTTCCTCTTCGCTCTGTCCTTTCCCGTGACTTTTACTTCTGTATCTGTAGAGGCTGCGTTCCATTGCCTCCTGCTCTTGGGCACGGCGTTCCTGTTCATCCCATTCATTCACAATTGCCTAAGGAAACACAAAGCAAGATGCTTCTACATAAGGTAACGTTTAAAATCATCTCCTGTTCCATCAATGGGGCAGCATCTATCTTGCTTGGCCTTTTCCCTCCTCTATGGTCTACAACACTAGAAATCAAAGCCATCTAACATTTGTGAACTGCCCTCTTAAAAAGCTAATAAGGAAAATGCAAAGACAATATTCAACACAGTACTCGACCAAGTTCTAGTCTTCTTTCTAGTAGTTGGGGTGGGGTTTTTTGTGTGTGTGTCCACTTTTGGGGTTTGTTGCTTGGGGTTTTTCTTACACAGATAAAACCTTTGCTAATCATTACAGGCTATCATTTCATGCATTGAGAAATTCAAACAAGTTAATCCAGTATATTAGATTATCTTTTACAATTAATTGGGAAAAAATTAGAAGGCTTTAAAGAACATCATAATTATTAGGATAAGGACCTGTAAAGATCACCTAATCCAACCCCCCTGCCATGGGCAGGGACACCTTCCACTAGACCAGGTTGCTCAAACCCCCATCCAATCACTCTCAAACACTTTAAGGGTTGCAGCATCCACAACTTCTCTGGACAACCTGTTCCTCTGTCTCACCATACACATTTCTAAACAATTATTTTCATACCTGATCTAGTTTTACCCCCTTTCAGTTTAAAACAGTTATGCCTTGTTCTACAAGCCTTGGTAAAAAGTCTCCTTCCCTCCTTTTTATAAACCCCTTTTATATACTGGAAAGCCACAAGGTCTCCTCAGAGACACCTCTTCCCCCAGCTGAACTGTGTCAGCCTTTCTTCACAAGAGGGGTGTTCCAGCCCCCTGATCATTTCTGTGGCCCTCCTCTAGAGCTGTTTTAACAGATCCATTTCTTCATGGGGACAAGTTCAGTGCAAGACTTCCAGTTATGGGCATCCAGAGCTTACCCGACACAGATGTCTGAAGAGCTGCAGGGATTTCTGGTCCATTTCTCCTTGGGATAGTACATGGCATTGAAGATGCAACAAAGCATTCACCAGAAGCTGTTCCAGAGTTGGGGAAGGCTGCTCAGCTCCCTCAGATCCTCCATCAGAGTGCTTCAGAGAGAACTTTTTAAGTCCATTCAGTACCCCAACTGAATTCACTGAGCATAAGACCTCTGCCCGAGCAAAGTAAGTGGGAAAAGCACAGCCAACAGAAGGGAATGCCAGCAAAGCAGTGATGAGGTTGGTGAGGTCAGCTGGGCACACAGAGCTCTGCAGCACTGCACACGCTTCAGAAGCCACTAATCGCATGCCATGCTGCAGCTGCAGGATGGCAGCTTGGAGGGGAATGATTGCATCAGGGAACACAGCATACTCCTCTGCCAGGTGTTTTCTGAACTGATGGTGTGACTGTTGCCAGGATGCCTCTTCACTTAACAGGTTCTGTATAGCCTGCAGTGACTTAGGTCTCTCTCCACGGAGGAACTGCAGAAGGCGGGCTAGAAGGTCTTGGACTGAGGAAATCCGTGCTACGCTGTTGATGTACTGCTGAGTCTCCTGGTATAAGCAATCATACAGTGGAGCTGGAGGCCTGAAGGCCTTCCTTCTAGAAAGACTGCTTATTTGCTCCTTCAACCTTTGCATTCTTTCATGCAACATCCTATTAAGAAGTAACATTGATCAGGTTAGACATGGAAATATGTTTCACACAAACTTGTTTGTATAGATCTAAAGTAGATAAAGGAAAAGATTAATCAGAAAATACTCTGCTATTTGTGTGAGACAGCAAATAAGGAAAAAACAAGGGACAGCCTTATAGCCCACAGGTGTAGATTTCTTCTCTCCCTGCCACTTCAACAAACTTCAAGTACTTTTTTCTTGCTACCTGATGGCTCTGTGAACATTAAGTGAAAAAATAATATTACCACATGCAATTGGTAAACTCAGCCATTCAGACCCTGCTTTCAATGATTATCATTATCTTTGATCCAGATCCTCTATGTATAATAATGAAATCAAAAATTCCTATCGAAAGTGGAAAATAATGAATAGTAGACAGTTTTTATCTCCATGTACACAGAACGCATCTGGAAGGCTGCAGAAAGGAGGAAGCTCTCTTTGCTTAAAATTTCCTCCTCAAGTTCCTCTGATAAAAAAGAACTGCAAAAAGCCCCAAACAAACCAACAGTGGCTTCAGATTCTGAAATGTCAACAGTGTGTTAACTATGTGGTGAGAAATTTAATTAATCCACAGCCACATGGGCAAAGGCTATTGCTAAAATACACATATGTAGATTTCTCCCCAGTAATATCAGCTGAAGAACTCTGCAAAACAGCACTGGCACATATAATGGCCTTGAGAAACTACAGTGACAGATAATCCATCTCATTTCAACAGATTGATAATATTGTCACATTTTAAGAAAAGTACTGTAATTTCAATGTATTCAATGCATTGTTTTTACTTCTGGGCATGGTTTCAACTTTATCAATATATGATGACCACTGCTTTAATTGTTCTATTTACAGCTGTGCAAAGTGTACAGACAATTCCTTGCTGCAAGTAAAGAGCACAGCTTCTTCTCTACCACCTCAGTATGTAAATCAATACTTTAAAATCAGCAACTCTAGTTTCTATAGAAAGAGAGAAAATTTGTAAAGCTTCAGAGAAAAGCTTCAGAAAAAAAGCTTCAGAACCTGAGCCCACAAAGATGACACATCCACTCTAAGAGAGATGGGTTCAGTGCCTGGGTGTTACCTGATATGGGTATGAATATAGTTGCTGACTGTTTCATCTTCAATACTTTTCCCTGTATGCAACTGGGATGAAAAATCATGTGTTTTCCATTCACACTCCAGCTGGTATAACTAAAAAGGAAAGAATAAAACATTCACAGCAGTTCTGATTTTAGTAACCGTGGAGGTACATCAGCTTCTTGGACATTAACGGAAGTTCTAACTGTACAGTTTAAAAATCATAACCAAGCCAAACTCCTCTGCATTGATTTTATACATAATAAAGGTAAAAGCCAACTTGGCTTCATACTTACCTCTTCTTTTGAGTACTTGAGCTTGTATTCTCTTTTAACAGCTGGATCAAACCTAGTCTGTGGAAGCCACATCTGGATCTGCACCAAGCCAATGGTCACCCAGAGGCTTCCTCGCCAAGCTGTCTCTGGTAACTCCTGAAGCCCTTCCCCATAGAACTGATGCAAGCAAGTGAGCAGAAGAAACAGGAATTCTTTAGGAAGTAATTCCTGATCAGTGATGCTTTCAAGGATCTTGAGAAGGTACTCATATGCAACAGGATCCTTGAGGCAGAGCTTCTCGCAGCACTCCAAAAATTCTTCTTGAAGATCCACTGGAATCAGATCTACCAGGGCAGAGAGCTGTCTGCTTAGCATTATTCCTTGCAGCCTAGCATCCGTGTATCTGGAGAAAAAGGAATGAGAAAACGTTTACACACAGTAAGCAACCTTCTGTAACATGCTTGATTTAAATAACCTATATGTGGAAGAGAGGTCTTAATACCTAAAATCTGCTATTGAAGAGACAGCCTGGTTGGTCCACAGCACTGTGCTGACTTTGTGGAGCTGCTGTGCCCGCTCCATCCATTCTCCCAGTGTCACATGGGATGATGACAAGACAGGAAGCCCACTCACATCCCACTGGCTTGTCTTGCTGCTGCTAGTTAGAATTTCAAAGAAGCACTTTGAGAAAACAGCTCGGGTCAAAACACCTGGGCCCTAAATTAAGAGATGAAGAGTTAGATTGTTCAGATGCAACTTACACTGTAAGTTCCAGCAACTATGCTAGCACTTACAATATTGCTTTAGAAAACTTGAATTAGTCAACAAGAGCATTCAGCCTATAATTTGATTAGGTCAGAAGAGACAAACCTTCATAGAACGGTTCACATGGGATTTAGAGAAGTTGTTTTCCTCTGATCCAGGCAGTGGCCTCCAAGTCAACCAGTAGTCTGGGTCCATGGTGAAAGTACTGCTCCAAAAGGATGCTAACACAGCATTAACTAGCTGAGATGACAGAAGAGACATTTCTTCAGGGGTTATCTAAGGAAAACAAAAACCTAGAGGTGAGAAAAATGTACAGGGAGCAAAAGAGAATTAAGCACACACATGTACAAAGAAAGTATGACTCTGTTTTTCAGTAGGGATAGTAGAAGATACTCTCCAAGATCCTTTCAAATTCACATAGCATTTGCTTGCATCTCCTCAATGAAGAGTAAACTTCCTGAGGTCAGCACTGTCTCCTGTCTGTGAAATATGCGGCATGTTTACAGAACAAGTTGTTAGAACACAGCCTGTAGTCCAGCCTAAGCAACCTTTTGTTACAATACAGGAGGGTGCAGAGGCATGAAACGGATAAAGCCATCCCACAGCCTGCTCTGAAGCATTTAAGGTACACTTGTGTTTTACTGTGCTTTGTGGGAACACAACCACTCTGTATCATAAATGTTCTACAGAAGATACATCGAGTAGCTTTATCCGTCTGTTTGATTTGCAACAGAAATTTAAAAATTTAGAGGCATGGGAAGAGAGGAAAGCATTTTTCAGCATAAAATTACTTTGAATACACAGACACAACAAGGCTGGCACCTGCCATCCAAACAATTTCCCATTTTCCTTTAGGTCACAGATGGATGTATGGAACAATACTACCAAACAAAATCATACAGAACTATGTTATTTAAGACTTTTTTTGTATTTTATCTTTCAACATTGTGTTTTAATTACATTTTCTCAAGGCTCACAGTTAATAACCTTTCTTGTTAAAAGAAGGAACAGTTTTTTGTCAGGCAGAGGTAGAAAAACTGCATGTCAAAAGACTCAGTGACATATATATTTTGAAGAACCTTTGAAATCTTCAGCAAGATTATTTAAAATAAAGATCTGACTTAATTAAATTAAAACTCTTTCTTACTTCATTAAGGTGTAACAAGTGCCACAGTCCAGAGAGCTGGTGAGAAGCAGCTGGTGTCAGCTTCAGAGAAAAAGCTATGAACTGAGCTAGATCAGAAGAGATGCTTAATTCTTGACTGCAGCTCTTTCTGTAGCAGGTAAAAAAGATACAATCTAAGCAGTGCTTAAGTAGAGCACATAAAAAAATTCATTTGGATAGTGAAACAAATTAAGAATGGCAAGCAAAGTCACCAAAAGGTTAAAATGACAGCAATTCAAATGTTGGGGAAGAACAAGCACGCAAATACTCAAAACACTTGAATCCTTCAAAGCTAACAAAATCTAAACAAAAGAAAAAGGGGAAAAAGGGTAATCTCCTGTAGCTGTAAGTTCGATGTTAAGCAAAATACACAAAACATCTGGGGATAAACCATTTTTTAGCTTTATAGCTTTTGTGAGAAGTCACAACTTTGCTGAATTGAAGAGCGAGCCAGTGATTCCAAAAGTCTTGTTACACAAAAAATTACTTTCACTGAAATCCATAGACGAATAGTTTTCTTTTAAGGAATAGTAAACCAGACTAAAAATAAATACACTTGGCCCCTTAAAACAACATTAACACTTCTTAAATTAATAATGTTAATTTAAACTATGATTTTATGTGTATATAGTTTAAACAGGAAGGAAGCTTGCATGCTAGTCTACTTCCTTCCTAGTTTCCAAGTCTAATTCAGTTTTTCTGCAGTAGCCCCCAGCAATACGGTAAGAACATTTTCTGCTGATTCCTAATACACGTAGATTTGTGTGCTGCATAGATATATATGCACATACATGCAGGTGTATATAAATTACAAATACATACACACAGATTTACATGCAGATGTAAAGCACTAAAATTACACCTTCTGGCTAGGGATTCAGAATATTATGAAAGGAATGTAGGAGTTCTTTCTCCTAACTTCTTCTTACCTTCTTGCATGAGCTTTGGCCACATAATCTGCTGTTAGTTTGTACTGCCAGAGCACCCCTATGTATTCCATTGCAGGCCACAGCTGAACCTGACTGCAGAGCTGGTTCAGCAGGGCAGGGTCTAACAGGTTGGAGAAGGTGTCTCCAGGAAGCCTTTCTTCTGAATAACTATATGTGACTCCTTCTGCTTTCAGCTGTGAATGTACAGCTTTCAAAAACATCTGTAGCTGACCTGTTTGACAGAATTTAAGAGGCACATAAATGCATGTACTATGTTTCTTGTCAGTGAACATTTAGCATCCCTTCCATATATGTATGAAAGAATAGAGATGGTAGAAACCATCCTGCTGGGCTCTTCACAAGGGTTACCTACCCAGATTCACATCTTCTAAATGATTGGCTCTTATGATCAGGCCATCAGCTTGCAGCAATGCTTTCTTCATCTTCACTCCTGTGGCAGCAATTTTCACACAGCACATTTTTTCCTGCCATCTATTTTCTCCACAGGCCAATCTTAGTTCCAAGATGTTCAGTGGTTTGTTGAGAGCTTTTAACTGAGAAAAACATTCCATGCCCAGTTTATCCTGGAAATACGAAAAGGACAATTTGTTTCAGCAGTGCTAACAAAACTAGAACAAGATTTGTGACTGCAGACAAAACTAAGATTTCAAATTCACCTGCACACAACCAAAGTACAAGTATATATAGCCAGCCTGCAACAATAGCTTAAAAATAATCCTTTAGTAGCCTGATTCAATACAGGAGGAAGACAGAAACTGAAACAGGTGGCTAAAATTCCTCTTTGTCAAGTCAGGGTTTTTCTCTTTCATGAAGAAACTACAGAGATCACGCAAACAAATAGTACTTCAACTTGGCAATTTATCTAAATCAAGGGCAATAATTACACACAAAAACAAAATACCAGGAGCTGCTGTCACTTACAAGAAATTGCAGTTTACACCTGCAATTTAAATACATTTGGATGCTTAGATACATTAGATACATTTGGATGCCTAAATACATTTGGACCTCTCAAATTCTTAGTAAGTACTGAATGTTCTTCAGACTCTCACAAAATAACTAAGTGCATTTTTTGATAGCTGAGCATCTTTGAGAGATAAGGTCATAAAAACGTAGGTCTAAGTACTAGTCACCAACAAGACTGCACATGATACTCATGCTCTCCTCCTTTTAAACAGGGACTTGTAGTCTTTAGAAAATTTACTGAATTTTTTTAAATTGAATTGCAACAAATTCTGAAATACATTAAGAGCAAACTCCAAAACTGTCAAAGTTAAGAGGCCTTGTTTTGGGAAGTTATATGGCAGCCCCATCCTATGCTGTATAAAAGGACATGCACAGGCTGTTCTAAATACACATATGTTCACTGAATAAGCAAGTGGCATATTGATATTCACAAGTTGGCAAAACAGAGCAGGGAGTAATATTTTCATTATCAGGCACTCCTTTGTATTAAGTAAATATTTTCTATACATAGCATAATTAATAGTAGAAATGCTATATCTGGGTAACTGATCTATTTCTCAAAAGATATGTACATTAACATGTGCTGAAGTCTTCTTTCCAATCAATCTAACAAACACAAACACAAAAGAATTGTGGTTTTGCTGTCCTGGAAAGTAAGTGCTGCAAATATATTAAAGCCTATTGCTGGAAATACAAATCCTTTTACAAACTGAGTATTGATACCTTAAAAGGAAGGGGTCTTCCTAGAGACTTCTGTAGTATCTTCATATTGGCTGAAATACCAGCAGGATTGACCAAGCAGTTCTGAATCTGCTGTGAAACAGATTGAATTTCCCTGGAAATCCTTGTAGAGGAAAAAAAAAAAAAAAAAAAAAAAAAGGAAGAGACAGATGAGAAAAAGAAGTCCACAGTTAACAGAAGTTTGAGAAACAAAGCAAAAGGATGCATAAGGAAGTCTTTTTCTCATCCTTTCACTAAAGGGGTAAAAATACTAGATGATCATTTGAGCAAGCAGAAGCACAATGCTAGGAAACATTAAAAACAAACAGCTACTCAACACGTTGTTATTTGCATCACTAATGGAACACAACTTGGGACAGTAATCTAAACAATGCTAAATAGCTGTAATGCTAAAGAAAAGAGTAACATATACAGCCATTTAACAAAAGCAAATCAAAAGCCACCAAACACTCACTTGTTCTGGTCTGATCCAATAAGCATCTGAGGAATTCTGTCAATCAAGTGTTTCAGAACCCAGTGCCAGTGCAGAGCCAGGAGTGACAACCCTGAGGAATCCACTGTGACAGTGTCTGAGACAGCCCAGAACCGGTCCCGCCACAGCCAGCAGTACAAAACCTGGGAACATGCCAAGGAATTACAGTGTTACCACTGCCACAGGTTACACAACACTTCCTACTTCAAGCAAGAGAAAAAGCAAAACCATCATCACTTGTATTAACTTCAGAGTCCTATAATGTATTGTATTTAGTGCTACACAACCAGGACTCAACTACAGGTTCTCTAAAAATACCACGCCAGCAGATGGAACTACAGCAGCCATCACCAACCAATCCTTTCACCAAGTCTACAATGTCAAGATCTCAGCAAAATTATGCTCAGGGTCTGAAAAGGGAGAGGGAGAAGTGAACCACTTCTGTGGCCTGCATGTCAGCTGTCCAGGTTCAGACATTCTTATCACAGATAGAAATGGATGCTCTGTTTATCATCAGTGGAGAGAAACAAGCACTCCTACAAGCACAGTTCATGCCATCCTAAGTAGGTATTAGAGGGCACAAATACAGCCACTGAAACAAACATGATCATTTCCCTACTGTTAGGCATATTCACATTCAAACAGAAGCACTGCAGTTTATTTCATGGTCCTGAAACTAAAAATAGTGCTCTGCACACAATCTCTTAATTTCCATAATGTACTGTGGAAAGTCTACTCACATCATGCATGTCATCGTCACTTAAGGCCACCTGAGTAGACTTCACCCAGTGAAGTGCAAATGCATCCCAAAGTTCAAAGAAAGCAGCAAGGTTGACCACGATTCCATGAGGAAGACAGTTGTAACTTCCTGGATCTGAGGTTTGGGGAAGAGGAAAAGAAAGGCAGAGACTGAATATTCCAGTCACATCATATGACACAATATGGGTCAACTTTTGATCACCAGAACCTCTCTATGATTGAGAAAAACACCACAACCTGAAAAGATCCAAGAAATGAAGCAATAAAAGTAATCCTTCATTACTTTCACAATTCCCTATTACTTGTATTCATTTTATACATGTATTTAAAAAACCCATAATGAGGGATTCCTTGATCACCTGCTTCTATGAAGCACACTAACCTCATCACTAAATTTTACCCTTTTAGAAGTAAAACTTCCTACTTACATAAAGAAAAAAACCCCCCATCTGAAGAATTTGGTTGTTCTTATTAGCTTAAGACAGAACGCTATTCCAGTTTCTCTCCACTGTTAACCTAAAGTTTGGTTAATTAAGAGAAAAATCATATTCACTGACTACCTCATAGAGGCAAGACATAAATAGTGTGGCCTAAGGTATTTCTAACTTAAGAATAATGTGTTAGATACCACACTAGTCCTCATTTGACTGCTTTACATTCACATATTCTTTCTTTGCACGCCATTTTTAAAGTACATATTTCATAACAATGCAAATGAACCATATTTCAAATTGACTACAGAACTAAAAGGAACAGCAAAAATCAACCCACTTTTGTGGAAATCTAGAGACATTCTTAGGACACTGTTTCTTGGCTTCTTGCTGGCAATCAAACTCTTCTCAATGTAACTTCTTTTTTCTCGGTCAAGAAATAACACTGCCCTGAAGTAAAAATAAAATTGTTATCAAGCCAGTTCTGTTTTAAACCCTGGCCTTATGAGAATGGTGAACTACAACATGCCATTTGAACTACAAAGTGACATAACATATTCATTGTATTATGGAAGAAGCATGAGGTGCAACACAACTAATTGCCTGAATATGGTTTCTGTAGAAGCAAGCTTCACAAGGAACAGATTCCTGACTTCACCAAGAAGGAAAAAACAGTGAGCTACTAAACAGATGCAACACCATGGCCTGTAGGATATGTGAGCAGCTGTTTCCTCACACTTTAACTTCAAAATTTGTATACTTTTTAATCTTATTAGGAAAACCAGTCCAAATCCAAAAGCAGGACAACTATTCAAGTTTTGTCAGGGATCTCACACTGCTACTTCTGCCTCTTTAATGCTTTATCTCACAGTTCTGATTTGTCTTTGAAGTACTGCAGCCTGTATGGAATGCTGGGAGCTCTGCCCCCTATATTATGTGACTGTGTTTAGTATGCATCTACAGAAAACAGAAGCAAAGAATTTAAATACCTGTACAAAAATCTCTGCCTCTGATATTTTAGATCACACCTATCAAAACCTAAAAAAACACTTGGCAGACACCTCAAGTGTTTACTCAGCACTGATTACAGGCATTGGGCACTCTTTACAAGGTTTTTTTTGTAACCCACCGATTTGCTGCAGAATTCAAAAGCCTAAGAAGCTGGTCTGCATGCTCCATTTCTGCATCAAAGTTCACCGAATTTCTAATGATCTCCAAAAACTGCATATTCCATCTTGGGTCCAGAGGCATCACATGTTCATCTGAAAAGGCAGACAACACAGGACAGCAGTGAAACATTACTCAGTTCTTTTCTTGGTCCCCCTGCCTATGCCTATTCCCTATGAGGGAAAGAAAGAAGCAGCCTAGGAGCAGGGCAGTCAAACTCTCTCACTCCAGATATCCAAACAGAAGAGCATTAAAGCTGACTGCAGGTTCTGTAAAACAGAACTGTGACAATAAATTAAACAGAGGTTAGAGCACCCATACAGAGCTTAGAAACTCAAGTCTGACTCACAGTCCAGGCAAGACACCCAGGATCATCCCTAAAAGGCCCAGTATCACTGTATGTAGCTTTCATGCACCTAACATGCTTGGAAAGGAAGTCATAAGTCTGAGCACCCCACAAAACCCCAAGAGAAAATGACATGCCAAACCACGGGTTTCAGATAGGCTAACACAAATCCTGAGAAAAAAAAGACCAGGGTGCCTAAACTATCAAGTCAGAAAGGCAGTGAATATTTGAATCACTCTTCAGAACATCACTCTGAGCTGTAGGAATACATTTGAGTCACAGATACACAGTCAGGACTCATGGGCAAAGCACTCATCTCTAACTTGAACAGTATGAATGCATCTAATTGCTATATTTGCTGTTCTAGACAGCAAGAATGTTTGTATTTGTTGTAATTTCTTTTTATTGTTTTCTTTGTTGTACTTTTTTATGACAAAGGCAACATATATTTAGAATTTAGCCTTTGTTTTGCTACATACATTTCCTAAGAAGGATTGCAGTATGTTCAGAGAACAAATAAAGGAAGCAACATCTTTCATCCATCATTTTCAGGAGTACCTGTCATAGTTGGCTGTAGCAACTTGATCATGTTACTGACTCCAGATGAGAGGGGACTGGCATAAAAACAACCAAGGGCTACAGCACCTGCTTCCAGCTGAATCCGCACTGAATCTGGAGAGAAGAAGAACGTGGGCTTAAAAGAGCATTTAGAACAAATCAAAAAAAATAGCTTCAAGTGAGCCAGCACAAGCAGATTAAATCAAATCTGTGCATGCACTCTGGATATGCTGGTTGGTCATATTTTGTATTAGCTCCAAAAGGTCTTAAAAGCACCAGAATGTCACAGCTGAAGACATAAATCCTATATGGAGTTCTAGTTGCACTGGTGATACTGCATGTATGCTAGTAAAACATGGTTTGTGAAAATCCATGAATTTATACCTTCAAATCTGCCTCTCAATACTTTTTTGGGGGAGCGGCAGGGTATTTTCTTTACAATAAGAAAAAAAGAGCACATTTTCTTTAAAATAATTTTTAACATATTTTCTGCTTTACAGACCTACCTGCCTGGAAAGAGCAAAATAAAGGGGGAACAATTAATATGGGCACAGCATAGTCTGAGATTTCAGACCATAGAAGAAAGCTAAATGTGTGAATTATTTGGACTAATGCCTGCCTAAATGCTCCACGAGTTTAATGCGATTAATTCTGTAATTAAGTGAATAGCTCATCTCAGCTATTATCCTAAATGTTCAGACAACACTGCTTCAGGAAATCTCAGTTCTGCAGTTTCTTGGCTTTCTAAGCATTTGAATTTTAACACCAGATACACAGAAGGCATTTGACTACTTTCACTATCACAAAAAAAAAAAAAAAAAAAAAAAAAAAAAAAAAAAAAAAAAAAGTGAAAAGGCATATTTGCTTACACAGACCAAAAACCATCCAAAAATAACTAATTCAGAAGTGACACAACTTACACACATGGTTGAGTAGTAAAGGATAATGTTTAGCCCAAATCTCCTTATTTCTCTAACATGCACAACCTGTTTCTGTCCCTCCCTGGAGCCTCCATGCCCTTGATTAGTGTGGATAGTTGAGAGTCTTCATAACTCATAATTTGGAATGGTCTGGATGTTTTCATAGAAGACTTACAAAACACAGTAACTCAGCCCTCAGACTAAACAAGGTTAAATGATTACATACCAAGCGCTTGTGGCAGATTTTTGGCTAAGGAGTTCAGCCATTTAACTCTTAATTTCCAATCTTGGTTGGTTGCCTTTTCTGTGAACAATTTCACTGAAGCCTGGAGAACTTCCATTTTGTCCATCCAGTTTGCATCCATCTCAACAGCACTGAACTCGAGACTCTCAGGATTAGTGGACTGCATAACTTTCTGAAGATCTTGCAGAGTCACTGGTAATGTCCTGAAACACAAAGAAGTCCAGCAAGTTGAGAAATTCTAATTGATTTGTGCACCAGAATGATATGCAAAGTTAAATTTAAAAAGACAAAGATAGGAAAAGAAGTGTCATTGCGTAAAAAATAAACACCAAAACAAAACAAAAATAGAAAACCATACAGCACATTGCTTAGAGTTTACAATTTCAACTTTTTATCTTAGTACAAACTTCCACAGCTTGTTCTTTCACTGGAAGCAACCTGCAGTACCTGGCCAGAGTAGGTTATTAAGCAAAGAAGTTAGAAACAAAGTTTTCCTACCAGTGTTGTAAAAACTTACAGCTATACTGCACAAGAAATCATTTAAAAATTCCTTCATATACCCCCTGCACAGGGCCCTCTGCTTCTTTCAGCCAGCTCTGTCTGAAGAAGGAAGTTTGTGTTTTTACCTTAAACTACTGGACCTAAAATTACTGACAAATAATTGATTACACGAAAACAGGAAATCCATAGAATCATTAGCATACTTTAATTCAATGCTCAGGTTTTTTTAAGATTAGAAGGAAACTGAAGGAAGAGATTTTGGGGTTCTTATTACCTACTAAACCCAGTGTTTGCATTCACATTTTCTGCTAAATAACTCTCAAAATGAGTTAAATGCACTTATTGAAGATTAAAAAGTCAAGTATTTTGAATGTATTTGGAAGACTTAAGAATAAAGCAGTAAATAATTAAACTTTCATTTGCAGTGGTTGTATGGAAAGGTAACAGGAACACAGAGTATGACAATCACAGTCTCTACCTGCACAATTTGGTGAAGACAGGATTTTGCAATAAACAATGACATGCCATGAATAGTTCACATATATTGTTTCTCATTTACTAGACCAAAAAAAAAAAGTTTCCTGCCTACCTGCCGTTTCTGAGGTTTAGTCTATGTAGACAATACATCAGGACCTGTCCATCACTCTGGACTGTGGAAAGGAGCGAGTCTTCAGCTGCAAACAGACCCGAAGGCAGGGAGTCTGGCCACAATCCCACTGCTAGCAAGGACTCACCCCAAGTGTCAGGGGAAGCCAGAGAGGAAGCATGCCTTGTAACCAATTCTAACACAAGCTACAACAAACAACCAAAAAGCAGTTTAGAGTCACATTCAAACACATAACATGTATTCAAGCACCATAGCTCAGCAAACTTTTTAATTACATGTATTTATTATGAAATTATTATAGACCAAATCTTCTACAAACACCACATAAAGTACACAATAAAAGTACCAAAACATTCCTACCAGAAGTGAAATAACACACTGTGCAGTTTTAAACAGAAGGTGAATATGTCTACAGATGACAGAGTGCACATTGTTACAGGCTACAGATGGATCAGCATGAATATCCCAAAGTCTCAGCTAAAGCTCTTACAAACTACAAGCCTTGGAGTCCAAACAGGATATTGTTTGGCTCGTCTCTCCAAGAGTACCATCTTCATCAGTCTTTTGCTCAGGCACTTAAGAAATAGAGGATCTCAAACACTAGCCTCATGAAGCCTTACATTTTTCCCTTATCTAGATGATCTAAGAAAAGCTTTCAAATACAGGATTTTTACCTTTTGGTTAATCTGCAGTTGTTGTGAACGGCCATAAACTTCCCAACAGGCTCTGTAAAAAGACTTTGCTAATCCAAAGCCTCTTTGTATTTGCTGCACAATTAATACAGCAGCATGAAGCAAATGTGACAAAGATGACACAGAACCTGAAAGATACAAAGCAATTAGAGTGATACCAATGTTTAGCAACTGTCAGCCCTTTACTCTGACAAACACCACTTTCGGGGTCATGATACAAAACAAATACATTCTATTGACCTGAAAGCTGAATGGACTCCTCCCACGGTTGATAGGAAAATCTGACAACACTGTAAATAACAGATGACCAGCTCAAAATAAGACATCAAGCATGATGAGATGAATGAAACTCAACTGCAAAGTACAGCTTGTGCAAACTCTCTATTTTGCTGAATTTTACTTTGAATACATTGCCCTCCCGACAGCAAGGGACAACAAACATGTGCTAGTGTCTGATATCTCCTTAACAAAGCACTCTAGTGACCACTTTTTCATGATTTGGGCCTACTTCCTGGGAATGCAAAAACCAATCCTAAAAGTACCTGATTATAGTTTTATGTGCTTACTTATATCAGCACATAACACAACAAAATAACCAGGATTTAATACTAAAGACTTCAACTATATATATGTAATGAGCCCTATATATATATATATACACTATATGTATATATAATACTAAAGACTTCATCTATAGATATGTAATTTTTAACATTGTCAAAAAATACTGAACAGACTTTTTTTACCTGCTATTGCTGCCTTCGCTTCTGAATGCACAGCCATAAGTGCATCACAGACACTATCTCCAACTAAACCCAAACCATGCAGGAGGAACTTCAAATCCAGACTGTCCAATATATTCCCATCATTCTCCCCAGGAATGTAAATTTCAATCCCACGATTCCGCATGGCTCTGGATATTTCCCCATGAACTGGATCCATAGAAAGGAAGAGCCTGTTGGATATTAGAAAAAAAAATAATTCAAGTTGGAAGAGACCTACAACAATCATCCATTTCAACTGCCTTAAATTCTTAAGATGTAACTTAGGTCCTTAAACTATCACTCTGGAACTACCAAATCTGCTTCTCCATAAAGTAAATTCATCTTCATAAAAATGGGGACATCTATCCAGATAGATGGGGATATCTAGAAATCCAGAGACAGCTCCTGAATTTAAATGAGAAATCTGTATGAATAGTTATACTTTGCAATTACACACAGATATTCTGCATGACTTTTAACTCATTATTATCTGAGTTATGTCTGTTTTATCATTTGCCCACTTACAAAGAAAAGTTAGACTATGCCTCTGAGCTATAGACTTCTAAAAGCCTTAGCAACAGCTTCAAATAAATCCGTGCTGTCTAAATACCAAAGTATCCAACATCCAAGTAGTTAATACTATCAATGGAAACCTCTTAAGAGCAAGGGGGGAAAAGTACTTCTGAGATACAATGCAGAGAAAACAGGTTTCTGAAAAGTAAAGAATGTTTCCAATTCAGAGGAAACAGAGCGTTATCAGTCCCAATATCCTTGTCATGAATTTATAACAGGTAGGAATGACACAGACTTCTGTTACATTCTCCTCCCATCTTCCCCAGAGACTATTTCAGGTCTGAGAGAGCAGGCTGTCTACTTGGGGGTTTTTTTAAAGTTTTGTCACTGCAGGA
This sequence comes from Pycnonotus jocosus, assembly GCA_013400435.1. Taxonomy (NCBI): domain Eukaryota; kingdom Metazoa; phylum Chordata; class Aves; order Passeriformes; family Pycnonotidae; genus Pycnonotus; species Pycnonotus jocosus. Next base: position 804,322 of record VWYP01016645.1, on the reverse strand, counting down.
AACTCAGATTTATATATGGGATGGAAAAAGCTGGGAAGAGAATTATTATGCCCATATACCAGCTTTTATAACCAGCACATCTCAAGACTTCACCATCCTCAATGCCTGTATCCTCAACTTCATTACAATGAAACAGGGAAGTGCTGAAATCCTAAATTAGAAATGCAAAAACAAGGCAGAGGCACACTGCTCTGAATTTTCTTGTGTAATAGTTTGTGTTGCAACAGGGATATAAAGCAAAGCCTCTTAAGCTGTCTTTTATATGCTCACCACAGTGCAGTTTTCTTCCCTGCTAGTGTCACTACACTACATGGCAAACTGAACAGCATTCAAAATATTAAAAGACTGGCTCACTGATGACATTTTCATTCTAAACCTCCTATTTGATAAAGGGAAAAAAAAAGAAAAAAAAAAAAGGAAAAACAAAAAGCAGAAGTAAATACCTGAAGTTTGGATGAGGAGCTATTGTAGGAATTGTGCCATCTATGACACCTCTCTCACTCATGGTCAGCACACCTCCTGGCTCCAGCAAAGCATTCAAACGGTCCAGCACAGAAGGGCTATATTCAAAACAAATTCATTTGATCATAAAAAGGTACCAGTTTGGTCCCTTTCTGTTCTGAAATCAAAATGGTACTAATCTTAAGCAAAAGCCCAACAGTTAATTACTTTATAAAGTAACAGGAAAACTGTAAAGTGCTAAAAGCTGTCTGAGAAGAAAGATATTCTTCCAGAAAATCTAAGTTATTGCTCCTGTGTATTATCCAATGCAATATTCAGTTGTGAACCACTCAGTAAGAGGCAAAGTCAATCAGGGAAGTCAAAGTGTTCACTGAAACAAGGCCACTAAAATCTCTTACTTGCAGAAATTAACATTGTCCATTAAGAGCCAGTCTCCAGATTGCAGGGCCTGAACCAACATCCCATCCACCCACTCAAAAGTGCCATGGCTGTTGCAGTCAGCAGCCTGGGCCTGCTGCAGCTTGAAACGCCGGAACTCTTCCACCAGGTGAGCAAACTCTGAAAGGAAATACACCTTACACTGAGACTTACATTAATGAAGTAGCTTCCAGTGCCATTCAAGAAAAATACTAGTAATTTTGTTAATAAATATTTGTTAATAAATATTCCCCTACTTTTTAGGGGAACATAACAGCAGAGGCTCCAGCTCTTCAGTAGCCTCCCATAGGCAAAATCCACATGAACAGAAAAGGTTTGCAAGCACAAAGAAATATAAAACAGACTGACACCTAACTCCCTGAACAGGTACTTTTCTGCATCACTTCTCCCTCATTAGATGAAATTTGATGAGTATTCATGCCCTATTTTAAACAATGATTAAAAGAAGAAAAAAAAAAAAAAAAAAGAAGTAAAACTAACATACATACCCGCCTTTGTGTAAGAATTTATTTTGTTGTTTAGTCGCTGGGTAAGTACAAGTATTCCCTCCAGTTTGCTTACTAATTCAGCTGTAACACTTCCACCTCCTTCCCCCAGAGACTTGGGCTTGTAATTCAGGATGAAGTTGCTCCAAGCACGCAGCACCAGTTCAGCATCATCTGCACAGAGTTCAGCCAGGAGCAGACTGTCCCTTACCAGTGTTCTCACAGTATTCTCCACCTTTTCCAGGAGGCGCTGCCATGGCCTGTTGATATCAACCTGCAAACAGGCCATTAGGGAGTTACTTCATGCACAACCCCATGGTGCCAAGGCTCCATTTACAAACACTAAACTCACAGCAGGCTGGCTGCTGTTAGGTAGGAAGGAGAAATAGTGCCATGTTACCAAAACAGTATTTACCTGCTCAAATCCACCCAGCAACTCAGTTGTATCCATCGCGCTGTTCATCGCCATGATCTTCAGCCGATGGCCGGTGAGATGGGCCAACAGCTCCACCAGACTGGTTTTGCCAACAGCTGCTGGGCCCACCAGGATCACCATCCAGCTCATGTGCACACACTTCATGATGGACTCCAGGGACTGCAGTGAATGATGCAGAAGTGAAAGGGTTCTGCCAGAATGAGGAATATGGTTGCCACGAGAAAGAACTGAATAACCAATCTGAAAGGGATGACAGACAGAGGCAAATAGAGTTTAGCTGTGCAAGTAATTTCCTTCCCTATCCCGTCACAAAATCCCTTATCAACAGGGATTTATGTTTACCTGAACATTATATGGATTGATGTGAAACTCCCTGGTTCCTGTATACACATCGGCCTCCTGGCCAAAAATGTCTCTGTATACAGAAATAACCTAGAACAGTTGAAACAGCAAAAAGAGACTTATCAGTTCAAGTTATCCACTGTTCCAAACACTCACTTCTAAAGGTTTACGTCTAAAGTATCTTTTCCTCTCAGCTCCACAACTGCATAGCAGTAATTAACACAGTAAATCAAAAGCTCATTTAACTCCAAGTGCAGCAAGCAATGTGAGTGTGAGGTACCCATAGCAACCCTTTCATTAATCACAGCTTCCTGAGACTTTAAATACTGTAAGCAATGCTTCTCTTTAACAAAGTACTGGGATAGAATTCATTCATAAATAAGCTCTTTGGTAACACAGAAAAACATAACAATGTTACAGGGAAGGGAAGGTAAACCCATAAGGAAGCATCCAGTCACACACAGCCAGTAACTTCAGTTTTACAATCTGACTTTTCAGCTAATACCATTTAAATGGTGTGAAATTAAACAAATATCATGTTTTACTTTAAGTCCTTTGTTACTCTACTTGCCCTCATTTTCATCAGCTGTCTGCTTTTACACTAATAAAACTGGTATTTCAAATGACAAGGGGAGCAGGTATCTATATCAAACCCCAAAACTCTAAACAAACCTATTTTTCATTTTTCAGAGATAAATGTCTATGAATGAATTGCAAGGAGTCTTTGAATGGGAGATCTGTACTTGGATTTCTATAAATATGTCCTGACCGTCTCCTGAAGAGAAAGGAATGAGGACAATGGCTCACCTTTTCTTTGTCTTCTCTAGTTCTCATTCTTTCCCCATATACCAAAAACACATGCTGGCCTGGATCATACCATCCTGGTGACTGGTCAACAAGCATAAGCTGGCACCAGCGGAAAAGATCACGTAAATTGAACTCCCAGGGTCCTCCTTTCTGGCCCCACTTTTTTTCAGTCATTACTTCTTTCTCAATCTTAAAA
>VWYP01016645.1:758039-801026 GCA_013400435.1 Pycnonotus jocosus | reverse complement strand
AAAGTGTCAACTGAATTTCTGCCTTTGGTACTGCTTACAAGACAAAGACAACAAAAAGAGCAGGTTGAATTTACTTAGCTGAAGCTATGTTAGGAACCAAAGCTTGATTTAGTTTGTCTCTTCTCTACTGTTTCTCTAACACAGCTAAATTTTGCAGTTTACTCTTGCACTCTTATAAATGAATATGCAGTAAGATGCTGACACAAGAGATTTTACCTAAGGTCACAGAATACTGCTTTCTCCTGTGTATATTTTATCTTCTGTGAAAAACCATGCCTCGTCAAACATCAACAAAGCCTCTGATTGTCATGGTACAAGAATTCAGGAACCAGGTTTAGTGGTGTTCTTTACTTTCTTCTGCATATATTTCCATCCCTCTTTTTTCACCCACACACTTCTCTATAAAAATGCTTGGAAATACAATATTAGGCTTAATTTTTTCTAATCTTACTGCATTCTGCCTACTTCTACAGAAAAGAAATTAAAATATGTTTACCTTATTATTGAAAGCAACCATTTTAGCAATAATAGTTTTATCAATAGCAGGAAACAATGTATTCCCAATAAATTTCATATCTTCTGCTGACAGTGGATCAACATACACCTATAAAATCAAGAGAATTCAGAGTATTTGTAAAGTCAGAAACCTAAAAGACAAGATCATGATGTAGTTTAAATCAAACAAATAAGCTTGCCTGTGTAAATCTATTAAGAAAGGACTTGGGGAGACCTTTCCTTCCACCTCCTTGTCTGTATGGATTCTGGCATCCAAAAATCTTAGTTGTCTTGTGCTGTACATGAAAATTCATTCCAAGTTCTGGAACATAAATCTCAGCTCTGTGGTCAAAGCACGCATTAAGCCCCTCTAACACAGACTGAGAAGCCAGATTCAGCTGAGGAAAGAAATAAGGACACAATATTAATGCTCCAGAAAACATTTTGCATAATCTCTTGCCTAATCGTCTGGGCTACATAGAAGGTAAAATTCCATTTCATTGCTGTTCTAGAACTAACACATGTTACTATTACCAGTTAGACTGTTATTATACTGAAGCAACTAATATTTCCTTATGTTCACTTGTTGTTTGTACCATGTTTTTTCACTGTGATAACAAAACAATTTTCCATCATAAAACCCGCACATTCAAAATATTTCTTCTGAATTTACATTCATACATTTCTGGCACTCAAAGCATTTTGTTTGCTTAAATTAAGGCAGTCTCAGCTATTTAATTACAGTGGTTGTTTAAAGTGGTATTCTGCACAATAGGAGGGAAAAAAGAGGTATACAAAAGATCAAAGAATTGAAAATTTTGCACTCTACAGTAATTAGAATGCATATTGCCAAGAAGGCAGATCTGTGCACACACATGGTTGAAAGCACTTGCTACACGATACATGAACAAACCTGCAGTAGCAGGATGGCTTAAACTGGAAACATGGAACTCTTCTTCATCTCAATTACCAAGTTTGGTTACTTCATCTCAGTAACCAAACACAGTATATTAGTCCCAGAAAACACCTTCTATTTCAGTGAAATTTTATCTACCTAAGAACACTTGTACCAAAACTTCTGTTGACATTTTTTCCTAACAACTTTCAAATGTAAATCAAATCTCTCCTTGGTTTTCTGCAGTAATTTAAGCTGGGATTCAACCCCTGTTCTTGTCTCAAAGAAGTCTCATCATCATCTGCCTCCGTGAAGGGGGGGTCACTGGTACTCAAAGGTTACATCAAGGTCACTCAAAGGTCACATTCCACAAGTCAAATCATCAAAATTGCTATTTTATTTGTCCCTCAAACCTGAATTTACCTCATCTAATACAATCCAGTGTCCAGCCTTTAATGCGGCTAACAGTGGTCCATCACGCCAGGCAAATTCTCCTCCCTTCCCACCTTCAACAGGCAAGTCTGTCCCAAATAAGTCTGTCACATCCTTTGGGAGTAAAGAATAGAATGAGGGAGTTGAGGAATTACAAAACTTAAATGAAGTTCATAAACAGAATTGGTTAACTTTACTTAATATTTTCTCTCTTCTCTTTTAATACCTACACTTGAGGTCTATTGAAAAATTTTCAGTAACTGCAAAATGCTAAAAGCTTTTCCATTATAAGACTCCACTGGCCAGCTACTATATTTAAAAACAGAAATTCAAATTGGAACAGAAAAGCTAAAAAGCCTTAAAGCTGTTTTCAAGTAATGTTGCAGAAGCCAAGAAAAACACAGTAGACAAAGATATGTATGACTTCACCTGAAAAGAACAGAAATATCTAGGAACTGGTATTCACTCACAGAAGCTTACTGCTCTGTCTGGTTTCCCCTCTCATTCAGTTTTCACTTGAGAGGAAGCCAAAATTGACATTTCAGATACAGTACTGAAGTTCAAGAAAACTGCACTATAAAAGTTACACAAAGCCTCTATCCTGCCATAAACATCAAGTAAAAAAGATAATATTTTATTCTCTATTTTATACCGTTTGCTCAGACAGGTTGATTCGAACAAGACAGTTGCCTGAGGCTTTTGCCAGGGCAGCAACTAGGCTGGTCTTGCCCACTCCTGGTGAGCCCTCCAACAAAATGGGTTTGTTAAGCTGTAGGGCTCTTAACAGTCTTTGTGCATTCACTGCTGTAGTCCCAGCATTTAAAGCATAATCTGTCATGTTGTTCCTCTGGAGAGCAGGGCCTAAAACAAAGAAAAGGTAAACCAGAAAACAGTTAAATCAGAATGTTATGCTGGAGGTGCTGACACTGCCCTCTGAATGAGCTCACTCTGTCTGTAAATTGCTGATCTCAGTACAGCAAGCAATGGAGATCCTGCTTGTATGCCAGTCCCAGAGATCACGCACATCCACTTTCTGTTTGACCCACAGCTGTATCTCAGCCTATCTCCACATATTTATATTGAATTTTGCAGAAAAACCGTATGAATATATGATTTATTTTGCCATGAAACTTCAATGCCTCTTGGTTTATGACTTAAACTAGAGATCTATGGCTGAGAAAACATAAATTGTCCTTGCACTTCAGTCATGTGGATCTAAAACTCAAAAGCAGCTCTTGACAAATTGACTGAGGGATACAATCCAGTCATGCTCCAGAATAACATATTAATCTGTTCCACACACTGCCAGTTCTGTGAAGGAACACTCCTTTAACTAGAAGTTTGCTTTTCCTTTACTGTTATCATGGCATACAGCAGGGAGAGAGCACAGAGTTTGTCTGCCAAATTCCAGCCTGTACAGCTCCTTGGACATCACTCCCCCAAAATGTGTAATACAGCACTGCTCATGTATACAAGATATTAATCACCAATGCATCCTACGCAAACTGATACCAGTTTAATATGAAGGGGATGCAAAGAGATTCCTTTTGTGAACTAATCAGCAGAAGGAAACTAAGCAATTTATGAAAAAGCATTACTCTGTACAATTTTATGCACGACTAACACAATCCATGAATGCCAGAAAGTTCAAATATGAACAATTAATACAGCATTAGGAACACATAGGTCCATGTGCTGAAAACTAACCATCTGAGTTAGAAAGCTCACAGTCACCACTTTTTAGTCCTGTTAAATCTCTTAAGGGTAAGAAGCAGTGTTTTGCTAGTTCCATTTGCATTTCTTTTAGTCCCATGAGGAACTGAAATGCAGAGACTTAATGATTTTGCCAAAATTACAGCAAATCTTTGAGAGCCTAGAGCAAGGCATGACATTAACCTCCATTCTGTTTAGCTTTGTACGCAGGACCACTGTTTTCTGTGCTTTGCACAAGGGCCAGGATGAGCTACAGCTTTAGTTAGTGGAAATTAACAGGCATTCTAAGCATGCAAAAGTGACACAAAAACACAACTCAAAATTTTAAAAAAGCTTTGTTACACAAAAAAAAAAAAAGTCTATGAAAATTAGGCTGTTAACCATTAAGAAGTAATGGAAAAAGGGAATGAACAGATGTGTCTTAATAAATGTGACTGAGTTGCAATCTAGACATGGAGGCAGAAAAGGCATTTTTCTAAAGCTTAAGTACCAAAAAATTGTTCTATGATGGTTCAAGAATCCTACTTAGATTTAGTGAATAACAAAAGTATTGAAAATATAAATCACAGAATCAATGTCCACCCACTCCCAGTCTCTTGCCTCTTGGAATAAAAAACGGATGAATTCCCATGAAGTTGTCCATCCATACAAACTCTTTTTCCTTTGTTCTGTCATAGATCTTTAGTTCATTCTTCTGATAATCAGTCAGCTCTAAGAATTGACTCATTTTCTCACGTAAGAATGTCAGGCACTTCTCACGAGCTAATAAAGCCGTATCAGCTGAGCAGGATGTCGTACCTGTAATTAGGAAAGTTAAGTGTGCTTCTAAACATAACTAGGCACCTTCATCTTATAACAAGAAACTCAATCCCTTCATGTGCATGCAGATTTATATTTTACTTTAATGTTTTTGCTTTACAGTGCTTCTAGTACTATTTACCATAGACAGATTGTTCTGGGAGCAACAGAACTAAGGACACCGTACTTCCAATCCCCTTTCTTCCATCATCACAATCACCCTGATCCCTTGCCATAGGCCTCCTCAGGCTTTCTTTTCTGGCATTTCTTGTGCCTTTCACTTTTCCTCCACTTCCTTATCTACTATTTATCACCTGGGCCAGCACCTGACACACAGCAAACACACAAAGATGCATTCTCAGCTATGTGCATGGAACAGGCCAGCACAGACAGATGCTGACACGTGGGGTGGGGGATAGAGAGCATAATATGTGCTCATGTACTGTATCAGCTCAGAACACTCAATAAAAAACACAGGTTTTCTTAATTTGTATGCTAGCCTTTGTAATGCTATTAATGCCTTTAATTTACTTCACCTTGCTCTATTACTCAAACTCTTGCTACTGAAACACAGATACATGATGAATAGGAGACTGTCAAATGGAAGTGAAAATTTCTCCCAGCAGAGTCCCATGCTGTCCCAAAGCATTTTGTTTGCATTTGACTAAAAATATTAATACAAATACACCATTTCATATTTTCGGCTACCAAACAAGCACTGGAGACTTACCTGATCCTATTCCATCAATATACACCAAACATGCAGCATGGATAAAAGACATCACTGGAGAAATGTTAAGGCGGCTGCATTCCTTGGCAGAACTCGACTCATCCTCTGCCATGACATTCATAAAATTAACCCAGGCCAAGACATCTCTCACACTGACAATACACTGGTGACCAAACTCCTGATTAGTCAGCCATTCAACAAAGTCCATCATGAGTTCTGCTATGTCTGCCCCTAAAAAAAGGTTAAAAAAAAAAAACAACAACAAAACCCAAATAAATTTGAGTTACAATTTTTTGGTCACATCTACTAAGCTGTTGTAAAAAACATTTTCAAAAGTAGGTAGAGCTGCATGAGCAACGTGGATGGTTACTCTATATCCTAGAAACAGAATAAGAGAAGAGAAAGCTCCTGCCTGAGCTGTTGTTACAGATCCATTTAAATTCAGATTACAAGACAGCATCAAGTGACTAATACTAATAGTGAAGCTGCTGACAGAAAGTGAAGTGCCAGTTCTTTCAACACTCTACATTAAAACCAAGCTGGGACACTGAAGGGCTGGGGATAGTTCAGCTACCTGGATGGTGACGTAAACACAGCCTTGAACTTACTTCTGGCTAGGCGTACAGTGAAGGAAGAACAAAGTCCAAAATATATCATACTGTCCTCAGGGAGAAATGTAGCAGGAAAATGGTGACAGTATTTACATTCTGAAGAAAGGTTGGCAGCCTCCAAACTCCTTATTTTCTTAGCAATATTTGAACACTAACACACAGAAATACCTACCCTTATGTTTTATTGCACCCAGAGACAACCCTGGATGAAGATTATGTTTTACAATCTGTATCAAATCATCCCGGCCATTGCTCTGTGGACACCATATTTCTGTAAATCTGTTGCGCAGAGCAGGGGAAAGCTGCAAACAAGCAGAGTGACAGAGCAATTAAAGACTCATTACATCATCTTCCCTAAAGGTCAGTTAACAACAGCCTTGTAGTTACTGTACTTGTAAACCATAAATACAGTGAACAAGATAGATCTTTCCTTCTAATTTTGACAGAGACACTTTGTAAGAAAATCTTAGAAAGAAGGAGGATTTTTAAGACTTCTAGTAGTGGCACCAATGCAGAAAATGGATGGTAAAGAAAGTTCAAAGGAATATGGGAAGAAACTGAGCTGGTTTGCAAGCACCAAAGCTCCATTTCATTCTAGGACATGATGTATCCAACAATGGCTCTGTAATCTTGCTTTGCTTACAGAAGCAAACCACCACATGGAAATCTGCCTTCAATTACAACTTGTTACTCTAATTCCTCTCTTCCTTGGTTGAATTAGTCAAACAAAACTTAGTAGCACAAATGCAATCCAGAAATAAATCCTGTTTAAACACATGCCTTCAATGAGTGGTTCTCTATTCCAGAAACCACTTTAAATGGAGTACCCACCTTCTCTTGAGTAAAAGAGCTTCTGGTTCTTTTTTAGAGACCTAGATTCCAACACTGCTTAAAAGTTGTAGGGTTTTGTTGTCTTATGGGTTTTCTTTAACATGATTTAAATTACTTAATTCTCAACTTCAGAAACATATTTTTTTCATTTAATGAAAAAGCTTTTTTGGGATGTGATATTCATTATTCACTAAGAAACAGAAGATGACCATCACTTTCTGAATAGCACTAGGGAGAAAAATCTGCTATGCAACTTTGTACTACCCCAGAAAGCTGGATTTACTTGCTTCACAAGTCACAGTTCCTGTACTTGAATATTCTATATATCAAGCCTAACTAGAGTATTTAGAGGCCTGAAGCTTCCTTTGACATTTTGCTGAGTATTCATTTATAATGCCAAAGTGACAGCCTACAGAAGTGGCAAAAGACAGATTCACCCCAACCCTCCTTTAGAGCAACAAAGCAGATGCCCGTTAGAAAGCACTGGATGCCAGAATTGGCATGATGCATTTTGGCATTGCACCTCCAACCACTTATTGGTCACTATGACCAGAAGATGCATGCTGTATTTCCAGATGTTTTGACATTTACCTCTTTTTTCCCAAAGTCACCTCCTGGGTTCATGGTTGCAAGGATACGGAATTTCTTTCCTGCAACTAATAGTTCTACTTCATTCTCCTCATCATCTTGACCACCTTTTTCAGCAAGTACCAATGTCTTTTCAGCTTCAAGAACACTAGAGGGAAGGTTAAAAAATATTGCTTATTTTAAATTTTGTTCCACACTTCGAAAGTCTTAAAAATGAAAATCATATTAATTGACCTGGGTAAACTTTCCTTTACCCAATATAACGGGTATCAGAAAAGACTAAAATGAGGGATACTGCTGCAAATAGATAATGAAGTTAAATTTGTATTTTAGTTGTTCTGGGGGTTTTCTTTACACACACACACACAAAAGAGAGGAATAACTAGATTCTATTCTTGGGATTTGACAAGATCCATAATTTCAAGAGCTCACTGACAGGCTGAAAATATTAATACTGCAGATGGTAAACTAAAGAGTTTGCTTTCAAGTTTTATTTGTACCTTTGTCCTTTTCATCGAGAGAGCAGCTCACCTAAGCCAAGAAACAAAAGTGCCTAAAAAAAGTCAGATTTACCCCACTCATGTTTGGATAATGAACAGACACGTTGAGGATGCTTAGTACTCCCACATTCCAGACATACCTGTTAAGTCGCTCTAGTACAGAATCATCAGCTAAAGAAATCTCATCAAGGAGGAAAAAACCCTCCTCCTTCATTGCTAAAACAAGAGGTCCATCACACCACTCAAAGAGTCTAGAACCATCAGATTCCTCCTAAGAAATGGAAAAAGAAAGTGAGAAGTTGTAACTGCTACTTTTTACTTCCATGGTCACATCATCCAGGTATTACTGGTGCAAGACAAACCTGGTCTTTGGACCTCTGCCTGACTGGTCGCAGCCCTCCCAGGAAGTCTGATGTCTCCATGTGCAGGTGGCAATTCACTGAGTACAGCTTCTGATTCGCTAATGCTGCAAAGATCTGACAAATGGTAGTTTTACCACACCTGCAACCAAGTAATTTAATTGAAAAGGATGAATAATAAAAAAAAAAGGAAGCAAAACCAAACAATTCATACTTTCCAAGGATTCATACTTTCTTTGAAGACCTACAAAGCAAAGGCCCAACATGCAAAATTTTTTCTGCTCCCTTCCTTGAAAGAAACGTATGCAAAGTGCAACCATTTTTGGCACAACTGTTGCTGACTTCCACAAGAGGCCTTTAATTAAATTCAAATTAATAGCTGCATTGATGGATTTCTGCATGTTCAAAATAAAATTTATTTCAGCTTGCCCTTACAGATTTACTCAACCAGTCTAACAATTCACTGAACTGGAAACGCTACATGTCTAGACCAAGCCTAAGTCTGAGGGAATAAACTGCTGAGTATCTAGTTTTCATTTACTACCCAAATAAATTTTACTTCTCTCTTTTCTTGCATTTTTCTTTCCTTCTCTTCCCTAAAAATTTACTCTACAAATGTATAACCAGCACAAGAGCAGACAGTATCTACTTCCACCACCTCCTCTACAGCATATGAGGTGGAGAAGTGGTAGCAAGACTATACTCAAGCTCATAAAACATTCAAATTCAATGTGCTCTCAAAGAGAAAACTGTCACAATACCCCAAAAGCAGCCACTCCCATAAGGCACAGTGAGATTCTACAGGGCACCTATAAAGAAGTCAGTTCACTTTCATTTTACTACTTCTATGTAACTTCTATGTAGTTACAAAATGCAAATAAACCCATGAAAGACACAGGTTAAATGAGATGCATCTGCTTCCCCTCAAAAATGAACTGTGAAAGACAGCAGCTGCAAGTCTGCCATGAGACAGGCTGAAATGTCCCAGATCAAAGCAGCACTGAAGCCCACACAATCATTTTGTCTTCAGCTCAGCAGCTCATACAGCACTACCAAGAACATCATAAAAAGCAAGATTACCCAGTGTCTCCCACCAGCAGTACTGGTTCACCAAACTCCAGGGCTCGTCCCACCAAAATGGCAAGTCTCCTCATCCCCTGAGTCCAGACAACATGGTTAAAATCTCTGTCCATCACTGACATCCACTTGGAAGACTTAGCTGCAGAACACAGAGCAATCCATCAGCTTCAGTCACATCTAGAGATCTACCAGTGGGGTACCTCTAGGAAACTCACCCAGTAGCTTTTTGACACTTTCTCCTGAGAAGAGAGACTCAGGATATATCTTTTTCTTGAAGTGTTTTTCAATGACATTTTGAATAACATCCACCTCCTCCTGTTTCCTGACTCTGCCTGCCAAAAGCATAAATCCTAGAAAACAGAGGAAGAGAAAAGCAATTACTACCTGGGTGAATAGCAACAAAAATTTACACTTCAGAAGTAGGGCTGGAAAGTGATTCTACAGACAGTTAAAAAAGCTGGGGCAGCAGGGCTCACCATCATTTGCTAAGTGCTGCAGCCAGTCATACTCCTTCTGCAGCTGCTCTGCCAGCCTGTACCGCTCAGCCCAGCGGAACAGATCCCGCAGCGTAATGAATCCATGCTTCCCAGCAAACACCGTCGAACCTCTGCGGTAAGACTGTCAGAAGAACAAAAGGGGAGGTGTTTTTTCATCAACCTGTCCAAATACTTCAAGCAAAGCTAATCACCACTCTCTGCAGTGACACTGCAACAAGAAAATTCTATGAATACCTACAAAAAAAAAAAAAATCCAGTAGGATCACAACTCCTAAACAATACCTCCTTTTAGGCAGGTGTTTGATGAGCACCAGGAACGAAATAATTTAGATAACAATAACATTTTTTTAAAAAACCAACTAAGAATAAAATAGGTATCTGGAATAAAACAAAATCCAGTTTGTACTGCAGTAATTGCTTTTAAACCTGAGGTACTTTTAGCTACATACCAAGTGTCAGATTCTGGTTGAATACAGGAGTGTTTGAACATATCTAAAATTACTGCTTAAAAATAATACCAAATTTCATATGACCCAAAGACCCCTATAAATCCAATACTGTTCTTTGGCTCCAGACCACAGGATCATTCTACATGTTTAATCCCAAGACGTCTGGTTTTTGGGGTTTTTTTTGAGGTGGGGTTTTTTTGCTGGTTTTGGTTTTTGTTGGGTTTTTTCCCCTCCTACCTTTCTCTCAAATATGACATCACTTTCACTAGTCTTAACCACTGAAATTAGTACCCTGGTGGGTTCTCTCCATAGTTTAGGATTTTAAATATCCTTCAGCTAACAATATCTCCCCACCAAAGGAATTTCTATTACTTTCTGCATGTTACTTTGAAGTATGTTTGCATTTCTTACACTAAAAGAAAAAAAGACTTCATACTTGCAGGTCTAACATGACTTTGACAAGTTTGCTGCAGTAAGAAGGTGGCAAACTGCATCGCTTGTGCAGGATGGTTTCCAGTTCAGCACTTGGCAGTTCATCAAAATGCAGCTCCACAAAACGATTTCTGAAGGCCCTGGACAAAACCTAAAATATGAGACCACACTACTGCTTGAACTTTTTCCTTTGATTTTGCTCACAGATATTCCCCTACACATCCAAAGGAAAGAAGGACAGTGTCATAGCATACAAATTAACACATACACATCAACATTGGAAGAAAGCATGAGACAGTCTGGATGAGGACAAAAGCTTTGAAATGGATTGGCTGTTTTAAGGGCATAGGGCAGCTAAGCACTACAAAGTCACAAGCTCACTCTCCCTACAGTGGGAGAACTGGAAGGGTAAAAGTGATAAAACTTTTAGGCTGAGACAGTTTCCTAACTAAAGCAAAAGGTGCATGTGCAAGCAAAGCAAAATCAGGAATTCATCCACCACTTCACATCCATAGGCAGCTATTCAGCCATCTCCAGGAAATAAGGGCTTCATCACACACCAGTGTTTTTAGGGAAACAAACCCTTCCTCCCCCCAGTTCTGACTGCTGAGCACGACATCATATGACATTGAATATCCCTTTGGGCAGTTGGGGTCAGCTGTCCCAGCTGTGTCCCCTCACAGCTTCTTGTGCAGTCCCAACCTACTCCACAAATACGTGGGGCAGCGTGAGAAGCAGAAAAGGCCTTGAATCTGCGCAAGCACTGCCCTGCAGTAATGAAGACTATGCTATCAAAACTGTTTTGATCACAAATGCAAAAAACAGCACCATACCAGTCACTGGTAGAAAATTATCTATTCCAGACAAAAAACAGTACAAAATGGACTTCTATAGCCTAAGCAGAATCACTTTTCCAGTGCTCTGGGACAAGAAATGCTGATTGAAGTGTAATACACATGAACTCTGGTTCATGTATATTTAAATCTAAATCATTTAAATCTCAACTACCTAAAATTAATTAGAAATTCTGTATCTGTGAAACAAGCATCTCGCCTAAACAGAGGCCAGCTGTACTGACAGTCCACAGCCACCTCAACTCTCTCCCTCTTGAGAGACTCATGATGCTACACATCAAAACATTTTCACATCACACTATGTATGAGAGAGATTAATGTCCTAAAGTCTTAGCTACCCAAAAGGAATAGCTCATACAGACCTTTCTGCCACCATAGAGACCTGGAGGGTTCTGCGTGGCAAACAGCATGAAGCGAGGGTGAGCTTTGACAACTTCCTGAGTCTCAGTAATGAACAACTCTCTGTTATCATCCAACAAGCGGTTGAGAGCCTCCAGAACATCAGTGGGAGCCAAATTCAATTCATCTAGAATGATCCAGTAGCCCTTTCTCATTGCATCTATGAGAATGCCTTGGGGAGAACAGAAGAATTCCTAGTTAAAAATCTTATCAAGCAAATCTAACGGAAGCATGCTTTCAGATACTTTTAGCAATCCATTTCATTCAGAATAAACAGTAATCCAGAGAGGAAGCAACAGTATTGTTTAAATTGTTGGTTTATCATTGCTAGGTCCAATAGGACAGGCATGATGAGACAGACATGAACTTTTCAGAAGTCACTGAAATTCACACAAGTGAATATCATTAAAGAGAAACTACTAACTTTATGACAGGTCATGGTTCCATTGCAATAAACCAGACAAGTTAATTGTAAAAGAAGAAAAAAAATACCCAGCCACTGAAAGGAGGCAGGAATTTTGAGTATATAGAACATGCTCACTTACCTTCCTTAAATACCAACTTTCCAGAGGCATCTGATGTGTAACAGCCAATATATTCTTGGATATCAGTGTGCTCGTGGTTGTTAATCCTTACACAGTGATTCCCAGTAGCAGCAGCCAACCAGCGAATTAAACTGGTTTTCCCAACAGAGGTCTCTCCTTGAATCAGTACTGGATGAGTCCTAAAAGCCATGACCAAAACAGTGGGTTAGAAGCACGAGCCATGTCTCTCTCACACACAGGATGTCAACATTATTAAACCACACTACCAAAACACCACCACTTAACTCTTTCGGGGTATCCAAGATCACACACTAACAGGGAAATATAAATACCTTCACTCCCAAATGCTAACAGCTACCTATGAAGCTTTTCATGGCAGTGCAAAATAAGCAGGTTATTCTATCTGCAAATTTCTTTGGAATTTAAATAAAACTACATATGGCAAGAAGATGGTTTAAGGAAATAAGAAACACATGTATAAATTTCAAGTCACTTTATAATGAAAAGTTAACTGCAAAGTAGAAGGAAAATAGACATTATTCATCCAAACAATAAAGATCAGAGGGGCTCCAACAACTCAAGACCTACACAAATACATTTAACTCATTGTTTTAATTAAAAAGTTGAAACACTTACCCTGCTGACACAACCCTGACAATGTCTTTCAGATTAAGCTTAACTGAAGGGGTGAGCACATAACTCTCATCTACTGTAGGTTCTTTGTCCCCAGCTGAAATCCAGTATCCCTCTATAAGTATAAAGCTCCCTCCTTGAGGTTTTGGTATTTGCTAAGGAGATATGACAAAAATAATAGATTATACAAATGAGTTTCAATTTGCTAATGAAAACAACTACTGTTACACCGCTGCTACATATTCTCTAAAGTAATTTTAAATTAATACCTGAGCACTCCTGCAGTAAGCACTGTCCCCTTGTCACAGAATGCCAATGACAGGAAAAACCTGACCAGATTTTTTCAGGGTCATGAAGCAGGAATCTTTGCCAGTGGCACAAAGATAAAAATGTCTCGAGTGTTAGCACTGAATTCTGAAGGGCATTTACAAGCAGGAACTTTGCTTTAATCTTTTTATATATTTATACACATTTTCCAGCATGAAAGGGTTTATTCTGAAACAAATACTCATCTCTTTAACTGACTTCCCCATCCCCCATGCAAACTCATGCTGGGTTCCCAGCACTGGTGACATTCTTCCTTTCCCATAAGAGACAAAGCCCAGATGCTTCTTCATATCCATATGTTCTGCAGAGTCTAAAAATATAAAGCCTGAGAAAGCTCCTCTAACGTCTGTGAAAGCTTTACAGTTGGAGCCACTGCACTGAGCTTCCCACACTTCCCAGAGTGCTTTAGTTATTCATATTTTTTCAAAGTAACAAATAAACCAGCTAACCTATCAACATTCAAGCAAAGTAAAAAACCACAAAAGAATGGTATTAATTTTTTCTAGTTCTTATCTTTGCAAAATGAAAAACAGAACTGCATGAAAGAAATGTGCAGGAAAAAATGAGAGAAGACAACTCAAAATAAATTCTACTTTAAATACCAGACAGCTCTTCATAATCTTAGTTGCCTACCTGCTTGAGAAGGCTTTTGATGTTGCCAGAGACTATATGCTGGCAAATTAGCTTTTGAACCACCGGGTGAGAATCTCTGTCAAGCTGTGTCAGGAAACTCAAACAGAAGCCCTAAGAAGAATTATTTTCAGAGATAAACATGAAAAATACAGAAAAAACCCCATTTCTGTTCAATACTGAACATAGAGTAGATTATCCTTTACCCAAACAACCTCTGTAACGAATACATACTGACACAAATGCCAGTACAGGTAATCACCTCATACAGGGAGCGTGCTATGCTGCCACACGGATTAGAAGCTGCAAATCTCAACGCCCTGCACAGAGTGCGGAGACTGTAGTGAGGTCTGTGGCCAGTTCCATCCACCAGCTTGGTTTCTGCTTCCTTTCTCACAGACAAATAAAAGCTGCAAAAATAAAGTTACAAAGAGCTGTTACTGATCAGAGCATTGCCCCAAGTATGAACACTTGAGTTGATTCCCAACTGTTACTTTTCTTAAAAGCTCCAGGTTATGAAAGCCATGCCAAGCCCTGCCATCTGTACAGCCAGTGAAGCAAAGCAACAGAGTATTTTTAGAGCCATATTTTTGACAGAGCTCGATATACAGAGAGTAACTACAAACTCCAAGTATTATAAACATGACATAGTTCACCTTACACTAGAGGAAAGAAAGGTAACTCTAGAAAAGCACACAAGACCTCCTTCAGAATTATCTACAAAAACAAATCATTTCAGTCTCGCAGATGTGAAAGAGGACTGAAACAACAATGCTATTTAACTGGCGTCACCAAGAAAACAATTCTGAATTTAAAAATATAAAAATCTCTTTCCCACAAATACAGAAATAGGCAGAATTAAGAAGATGGATGTCTACACTCTTCTGTTTCCAAAAGCTATGCAAACTGCTGCATGGGGAGCATTATAGTGTTTCCCAAAGCAGTCTAACTACAGACTATGGTCATATACTTCCTTTTTGTGACTTATTTCATCAAGAATTTAAAAAGATTACAGTCAACTTACTTCACAATTCCTTTTACTGTATTTTTGTTCACATTCAAGCTTCTCAGATAATCCATTATTAGAATTTGCAAGTCTCCTTCATTTCTCAATTCTTCTACATAAAGTTCAGTAAACCTGAAAGAATCAAATCAATCTGTAACACATAAGACACCTGACCATATGGAAAAATCATGTTATATATAAATCTCATGGCATACAACATTTTAAATTTTTAAGTAACAGAATACTGATTGTTAAAGCTACAGACCTATAGATTGTCAAACCTACAGAATCAATTTAACCAGAGTAGTTGAAAAATATGGTATTACTAATACTTTCAAGTAACTTATCTGAATTAGTTTAACATCTTAGACTGAAAGTGAACAATGTGACTTAAATTACAATTTAGAACACTTTCCAATAGATACTCAAATGTTACATCCTGAACAATGAAGTACTGACACAGCAGTAGCTATTTTTGACAAATAGTAGTAGGTACTTTTGACAAATAGAAATATAAATTCATTTAAACTTAGCAAGTTATGCTGAAGTCTCTTTTTTCTGTATTACACTAATTTTCTTTCCTTTCACTATTCTGCAAGAGAATCAATAGCAATAAAACCTTGCTTTGCTACTAATAACTACAAATGACTAGTTACACATAGCTGGTGAAGATCTGCAGTCTTGCCCAGTGTTTATGAATCTGGGAAGGGACTATACATGAAACTTTTGGCACTTATGAGGGAAACTCCATCAAGCAGGAGATCTGTGCATACAGGAATAGGTAGATGGCACTGAAGAATGGATTTGCCCCAATTCCAATTGCCTTTCCACAGCTTATACACTTTGAGACCACGCATCAAATATCCTGAGTATCACACATCTGTGCCACTATGCAAATCACCTTCCTTTCGACTGAACAAGACTGGATATGCAGCTTTTAGCAAGGATCATCAGCACTTCTGAGTTAAGAGAAAGGCTGCTAAACAGACACCAAGCATTTACTTGTCTTTGCTACTCCCATCAAGAACATAAACTGCTGCAGTAGCATTCCCAGGTTCTGACAGCTTAACTGAAGAATAATAATTTGCTGCCCCCACTGACAACACCCTACACTACTGCTAGACCATTTGCTCACAGCTCAGCTACTTCACCAAAGTATTTGGCCGATTCTATTTAATAAAAAACCTTCACCATAGATCTCTCACTGGTAGTAAATTTGAGTTCAGACTTGCATCCTCAGGCTTCAGATAAAGCATTCTTCACTCGTCAACTCCTGAAACTAATTAACCTCTGAAAAAGTGCCTATTTTGTCCCAGAATCACTATTTCCTACCTGTTTCTTATTCCTAGAGGAAGATTTCTCTTCCCAACATCTGTAGCTGGATTCATGCATGCAAACAAACGAAAATCAGGGTGACGGACAAGAGGCTCTAAAGCAAAACAGAAATAAAAGACAAACTTAATGATAAGCTCAACATATTTATATGTTAAATATGGTGTATTTTATCTAAGGCAACTTTCTATTGCTGCACCACTACACTTTCTTAAAAATGCCAGTGTCAAAAATTTTCAGGGAATAATCCCATGTAATTTTATCAGAAGTACCTGCATCTTCACAACAGCCACAGGCAAGTGAAACCCTGACTTTTTTGTGTGTAGCAAGATGTTGTAACAACACAAAACCTTTCAAAAATTATGTGACCCCTAAACTTGGAACTCCTTTTGTCTCTTTCAGAACAATGCCAAGTGCTTCCCTTGGCCAGGAAGAAAATCCAGCCTGGGATGCCCATGCAATATTCCCCTCTCTCTGTAGCTCTTGAGAGCAGCATTCAGAACTGCATTTTTTGATCTTTATATCTGTAAAAGGAGTTAACTTTCTACACAGCAGCCCCTACAGTGCTGTTGAGAACACACTGGTGTGTTGGACCTCTTGCAAAAAGCACGAAGTCTACAAAGAGCACATTGCTCTGTTGTGCACACATTCGTTTTAAGGGTAAATGATCTCAACTTATTTTGAGCTGTATAGGATAGGGAACTCAGCTGGATACCAAGACACAGCATAAGCAAGCATAGAAACAGTACCTGTGTCTCCTCTGTCCAGTAACACCAGCGACCCAGATGACCCTTCCAATAAACCACTCAGGCACTCCAAAGTCTCTGCTGCAGCCAAGTTAATCTCGTCCAATAAAATCCACTCTCCTTTTTTTACTGCTTGTGCCAGAGTACCCTAAAAGTAACATCAATTTGTTAACCATGTTGCTAGCAATGAAGTGTCAACTGAAGCATTCATATACTGGAAATACTTGGTGTGCAATCTATGGCTTGATTAGACAAATGGCAATTCCAGACCTTTTACAGCAGTAGCAGTTTTCCTGCTCTCTCTCTCAATAAGAGCCATCATTTTGCCAGTCACAGAAGTCAGACAGTTATCATACCATTGCATCAGTTACCAGTTAGATTGGCTCAAATACAGCTGATTTAAGATCTCTTATTTGTACAATCTGCCACTGTGGTGCCTATGCATCACTTACACCACATGAGAATAAAGTTAATCCAAAGAAATCCAAAGACAGAAGGAGTATTATGCTCCTAAGGAATCCGTACCCTATTAATTAAAACTATACTTAAGTCAGAGGTTCTCCAACTACTCATAAATACATTTTTTTATAGAGGACTCGTCAACATTTCACACACTTCACACGAAATTTGAGAGCACATATTCACATTACCAGGGTGACAATAAACAAGCATAAATAAACCTCATGGTTTCTCCTAATCGCACTTAATGTCCTTAAAACATATTATGGGTTTGAAATATTTAGAAAAATCACTTCTAGATAAACAACACAGGTTCTTAATATTAAATCCTTCTTGGGAATCCTTAGACAGAAGCAAGACCTACTGGAGACTGATCAAGAAGTTTTCTCTAATCTCCTAGAGTTGAAACGAAGATATGACATACTGATATTCTTATTGGACCAGCCCTAATTCCTGTTATACAGCACTGAATAATGTACTACCACTGCCCATCTCACCACTGCTTCCTTGAATCTGCACACTTGATTTCACAGAGCTATCATGGCACATGTTTTACTTCACAGCAAGGCTCCTGCCAGGAAGCTATTTATATAATACTGATTGCAGTTTCTTAAATACTTCTCATTGCTCTTAGTATCAAAATGCAAATATCTAAATACCTCCACAAACGCAAAGAGAAGAGCATTTTCTGTCATTTTCATCTGTTGATGAGCATGATTCAGCTTAAGACCAAATGCCTCCCATTTTTCCTTCAGTGGTAAGCCTGCAAGCAAAACAAATTTAAGTTTGTACCATCAGAACAATAGCACAAAAAATGTTTGACAACAGTATTTTGATCAAGTTGTTTCAAGCAGAGAGATACAAAAGTAAGCTCAAGCAACAAAAACATTCAAGTCCTGCAGATGACACATCACAAATTTTTTAAAAAATTAATCTTGTTGTTTGGTTTTGTGCATGTGTGGTTTTTCATTTTTTAAATTTAACTTGTATCCATATGTCAATAGTGCTCAGATAATTTGCTATTCATTCCCAGACGAGGAACAAATACTCTTATTGCACTTTGTTCCAGCATGACTGTTACCACTCTCTAATTTCCAGAGACAGAAAGACATATAAAAAAAAAAAATTCCAAATTTATATCCCTTATGACAGAACAGATTAACAATGAACACTTCAGTATCAATAATTAACACACTATTGCTTATCAGTTACAACAATATTTACTATAGCACCGATTTCAGTTATTTGTTAAAATCACTACCTGAGCTACATACAGCATCAAAATTCCTTACAAAATTTTGCATGTTACAGATTTCAGCTTGTCTTTATTTTAGGATTGTCAATTCTTGCAGTAAGTGGTTTTTAAACTCTTTTTTTCTCTTTTTTTTTCACATTTGTGGGCATTTATTTTAGTAGCTACATATTCAGAAGAAACAGTTAAAAGAAGAGTGGGGATGAAGTCCATAATTAATTTTACTTAGCCCAAACTGATTGAAAGCTACAACTTCACTTCTTATGTTGGTCTAGAACCAGAAACAACTCCATGCAAGGCAAAGTATCAACATCACCTCAGCCCAAAAATGGGTTGCAAAGTATAAAATAAGAAAAACTTATTTGGAGACAAAACCACTTGGAACAATAAAGCACTAGGTAAGTCAGCACCAGTGACAGAGGAACCAAGGCAAAAGCAAGCTCTTAAAAATAATTCCTACCCTAAAACAGTTATTAACTTTGGGTTCAGTTTTGTTATTGCTGTTTTGCTTTGTTTTTTAAACTGGACATGTTTGTGAGACATAAGCAGGTTCCAGGGCTGATATGAATGCATTCACATAGAATATTGACACACAAACAACCAGGACTGCTCACAGCTAACAAGTGCTCAGGAGACCAGATGTCAAGGGTACCACAGGGCAGACAATCTCCACACTCTCAGACATAGCTAACAGCAGAGATGAGTTGGAAAAAGGAAAAAACAAACCAAAACAAAACCCAACCACTGTTCTAACAGTGTTCTGAATGTCTTGTTGCAATGTTGACACTGCATTTCTTAAAACCAGAAAAAAAAGAATACAGGGGTAGGAAAAAAACCCTAAACCTCAAACAAACCCAAATTAAAAGAACAAAAGTCACCAGTATCTATCTACCCTCTGCAGTGGTTTAGCACTAATGTGTGTTTGATCCATTTGAAGTCTTACCAGATGCATTTTCTTTTACTTCTTTATTAATAGCAGATTTATGAATATGTTGCATTAGTTTCAGCAGATCATGCCAACGTTTCTGTCTGTAGCAAGTCTGAATGTGTCCCAAGAACGTTTGATTTTTCTTCCTAGAGAATGTCTGAGAGAAGAGTTCTTCAAACGACTCTCGCAGAGGGAGCCAGATCAGCTTGTTATCCACAGGCTTGTAACTGAAGAGAAGCACAATAGTAACTACTTATGTGAGACAGTCATCTGTGAACTTAAAAAAGAAAACAAGTCCAAAACCAGTTACTCGAAGCAACAATAAGCTGTAGGGATGAACCCTTGTTTCTGAAGTTTTTCACCCAACTAACAAACTGCATAGAATTGCACATATTTAAATGCACCTCAGGAGGCAATTTTGTAAAGACAGGAACACCCTGATAAGCAAAAAATTTGTAATACTACCAAACAATATGTTCAGTGAATATTACATCAGATTTATACTGAACAGCTTAGCCTTCTTTAAAGACATTGGGCTGTGTTTTTGAATGACTTCATCACACATAGCTCTGCACACAATTCAGTGAAACTGCTCTGCTCTTCAGCAAGGACAAGAAGGTTTCTGCATGCAAACATGTTTATGAAGACATTTATCCTACTACAAAACAGATAATGTCCATTTATTCTGCAGAACAGACAAAACAGTGGTCAATGACTCACCCCCCTAAGAGATCTGCAGTGTCACTTTGTTGGTTCATGTTGACAACCCTCAAACGATGTCCTTGAAACAGAGATAAAAAGCACCATCAACTTGTGGGTTTGTTGTTATTCTTCATATCATCTTTATGTAAGTTACAGTTTTCACACATTATTTACCTGTAATATGCGCTAGGTACTGAACTGTTGAGGTTTTGCCAGTTCCTGTTTCACCAACCAAAAGCACAGGCTCTCCTTTGACAACACACACTGCAAGCTGTTCAATCAGTACTGCAGATGGCCGTGTGGCAGCAAAGGTGTGCTTTGCCCTGGAAAAACAAAGCAAGTTACTCAAAACTAAGATTTATCAAGGAGCTCATTTCAATTTCACCTTTATTATTTTTTTAGTGGAGTGGTTTGATCTAGGATTTTTTTAATACGGGTCTGAAAAGAAATAATTCTAAGATATCCTTCTAAGATACTTATTTTTCTCAAGATACAACCTAAAAATTCAGGGTTTCCAAGTAACTTCCTGGCCAATGAAGTTAGCGACACATACTACAAAAATCTCCCTCTACAAAGGTAGATCCATCGAAATCTTTTTACAACAGCTGTGGATCCACACTGCTTTGAAGACACTCTAGTTCAAAGAAGCTGAAAATCTCCATGCTTTGGCTGCCAAAAGCATGATGCAGACATTCAAAAATACGCCAGGTAAAACTTAAGATTGTTGCAAGGGAAAGAGCTCTCACATTCCTTTCATTAGAGTGAGAATACCCAAGTCTCATTTTCCTCAACCCAGTGATCTGCAGTCTCTTCTATCCCACCACAAAATGTTTCAACTCTCATGGAAACTACAGGATATTCTACCTTTGTACAGTGAGAGCCTGGTTCTGCTTCTTCACAAGATTCACTCTTCCAACAGAGACTTCTTGTTCCCGTATTGAAATTTCTGGTTTATAGAGTTCACAGAAGAACTCCACCTGTGAAAAATGCACCAGCATTTCCAATATTAAAGTTGCTTACATCACAATAAGAACACCCATGCCATGCTACCAGTATTGCTTTGCAGCAAGTTAATTTTTCATGGTAAAAATCTGTATTTTGCAGGTTTTACATAATCATCACCTAAAATAGTGAAGGACTTCAGAAGTGTGTTTTTCTGTACAAACGACTTTCAACTTAATAACGTGGTAATAGTCTTTGCCACTGTATTCCTACTTCACCTACTTCCATGGCAGTCCAACTACACAAACTTGAACAGTTATTTTAACAATAAACAAATAATCTCCCTTAAAAAAACACTTTTGTGTAAATGATGATATATTGCAACTTGCAGGGAATAATACATTCCTTAATGAAATAATGCAAAAAAGGACAAAGAGAAAAACCCATGGAAGTTTCAGGGATCCATCCGTCAACTTGAAGTAACAGTAGAGGGAATTTGTTTTGCAGACTTCTACAGACAGAAATAGTTGACAAAGAAATCATTTAGTTTAATTCTGTCATTTACAGAGCTCCAGAGAGCCACCTGATTTTGTAATCAGTGAGTACAGAACAAGTAGCAGTAAAGATCATGTTTCTCTCTGATCTCTCCATTTAACTGATTAACATTCACTGTAAACCACCTCAGAAAAAACATTCTTTGCTACCCTGTGCATCTGGAGGTATCACATGCTTAAGCAGCTGTGCTGTTCCAGCTGTGAAATCCTTCTTTTGCATCACGAGGCCATTTGATCTAAAAACAGGTTCCCTGGAAATTTCAGAGGGAAAAAAATGCAGCTGAATATAAAACAGGAGTAAAACAGATCCCAGGATGGAACAGAAAGCAAAAAAACTGTTTGGGACAGAGAGGTGGGCATAATTCTGAGTAAAAAATAGCATCAGCTAATCATAGAAATGTCTTACAACAAGCTATAGAATGCTACAAATAAAGATCATGTTAACTGTAGCTCAACATACCTTTTTTTTTGAAATGTTTAGGTAACTTCCAATAACTTTTGCCATTTTCTGTCTGCTCCCTTGGTTGGATAACATGGCTGTGAAACAGTCCAATGCCTGTCAAGGGGAAAACCAACTTCTTGAAAACTAGTTGTGTATGATTTTATCTAACAAGCACCATCTTAATCTAAACGAACCCAAATCCAATCCAACCACTGTAAATAAAACTATTTCACCATCCTCTGATTGAGTCAAACAACAGAGTTCAGAAAGATGCAATAAGAACTTCTAAACTCTGTAATGTAGTGGGTTCATACCAAATATGAAAACTTTTCAATGCCCAGTCACAAAAGCTGTTTTTAGACAAATGGACCAAAATGGACAAGGAAGTAGCATTTAAGATGGCACATCTCAAAACTGCCTCTGACGGATGCACACCCCAAAAGTTTCCAACCTGTACTGTACACTAATGAACAGTTAAGTAGGAAAGCAGTCCCATAGTACAAGAAAAAGAAAGGTCTCAGCCATGTGCAATCCCATCTTGTACCAGTTAAAATTATTTTGCACCATGCTGTTTGTACGACAGCAGTAAAGTCTTTTAGCACCTTACTGCAAACAACTTTCCTAGCAGCAACAAAAGCTTCTGATCAGAGAGATCACAAACATTTCAACTACAGACAAATTGTTTCAAACAAATCAAAACAAATTCCCATCTCACATTCCCAAAGGGAGCATTTTGTGAAACAACAGAATCTGGGATCAATTGGATCAATTTCTGAATCAAGTCTTACAGCACCTCCTGAAAAATATTCACTGCTGTGGTTGAAGAATCACTGTCAAAGTTGTAAGCAATCCTGCTGCACCAATTCAGTAGGTCTCTAAAAAGAAAAACAAAAAAGATTTGGTACAAACATGCCAAAATAACAGCACCTTCTTTCATTATCAGGTTAGGTCACATATCTTCTGGCACTTGCACATGTAGTTGTTGTGCAAGTTGTACATGGGAAGACAAAAAGGGGATGATAATTCTGAGGAGTAGCTGAGCACTAAGACCAACATTGCTTCTAAACAGATAATACATACTCCATTAAATCATAAGGTAACTGTAAAACTCAAAGGTGTTAAAGAATCCAGAGAGGTATAAACCCCCATTTTTTCAAGATACAGATTCCTTACCAACAACAAGATTTTCCAAAAGGCAAGAAAAGCAAACTTTGTTCTCAAAAACCCTGATGTTCTTATGCTCCACAAAAATATCAAGTACCACCCACACCTAGCATTTAATAACTAATTCACAAAGCACTACTGGTTACAGAACTTCCAGATGAGTAGAACTGACATTTGGTAGGAGAGGAAGAAATAATTCAGCATCAAACTACGTTTCATGACAGAATTTCTGAAATTAACAGTATATTACAGATACAGGTACTTCCAGTCACCTTAAATTATAATGCTGAGAGTGTTCAGCAATAATTAATCGAGATAATAAACTCAATTACTGAAAATGTTATCTTCTAGCTACTGAGAGAACATTATACAGCTCCTTCCAGTTCTTAACTAGTACTGGTATCTTGTGTTAACAAAAATTAAGTATAAATTCATATGGCCCGATGCCAACTGCATAAGCACTGCATCTGACAAAATCCACCTGTTCCCCCACACCTCCCAAAAAGTAAGTATAGCAAATAGGAAGTTTAAATAATACAGAATGAGCTTCTTTAAATGACATATTAATCATTATGTTAAAACAAAAAAAAAGTATTTTCCAGTTTTTACAAAATTCATGTTTAATTATTCAAGCTTTCACCATTGTTTTTTAAAAATTAGGGAAAATAATGAAAATAAATGTTCTATCTCTGTAGCTAGCTGACTTCCAACAAAGATATAAGAAAAGCCAACCTTAGAGATAGTTCTCGTCCTTCGAGATTTGGTTTCTTATGTTCTGATCTCGATTCTGATGCTGCTTCTGGCACATGACTGGAGCCAGCAGCACTGTGCTCTGGTGCCTGATACTTGTCTCCTGCAAGGTCAGTGAAAATGTCTAGCAAGTGATCTGTCACAAGAGCAAGGTTGGGGTATCTCCTTTGGAGGACCTGAAACCAGAAACAAAAAAAGAAAAAAAATTAAAACAATGAAACAAAAAAACCATTTTCATTGGAAAGAAACCAACAGCACCCCAGTTTTTACCGGGAGATACTTCAATAGATATTTTAGCTAGCAAGCCACATAAAACTGCTCTCTTGCAATCTCTTATCTCAAGAAAATAGAAATTATGACTACTATGATACTGATTTTGATGTCAAAAACGAACTTTGCCAACTCAACTCCAATTAATTTAATACATTTGCACAAATACCAACAGGAAGAACAAAAAGTAAATTCAATCCCATCTGAACCCAAACCACAACCATTTAACTTTACAACTGATTAAAGAAGTCCTTACCTCCTGCCCTTCTTTTTATGACTAAATTCATTTGAGCATTCAAATTGTCTATTCACTGTGCTGACAAAGACGTGTTAAGGGGATAATTTTTCTTTTGTCATTTCCTTTCAGCTCAGTTCTCTCCACTAAAGCTTGCCAACCAAAATATTGCTTCCCAAAATTACTTTTGACAAATACAGGCCAGGAAAACCGGTCCTACCCTGTTAGGTTGATTTTTAAGATTAACAAGAACAACATGAGTATGTTTTAAAGGCAAGCAGGTGGGTGTTCTCTAACATTGTCTCTCCTATTACTACTGTGGAATCTGAGTGCTTAATTTATAACTTTTTGTGACTTTAGCTACAAAGTTGCAGAAAAAGAACTAAAACAATCTAGTGGTAAGGGACATAGCTAACACTCAAGTTTTGTTTTTTCATAAGGTTTTGATTGCTGTTCTTGCCCCATTCCTAACAATTAGCTCACAAATGACAAGAAAAGAAAAAAAAACCCACACAGATATTTAAGGCCACCTATAATTGTGCTGGCTGCTGAATGAGTCCAAAGGAGTGAATGAGTTCTACTGAAAAAAATATCTTCTCCTTTCTAGAAAATTCAGAACTTTCTCTTCAACTCTTCTGCTAAATGCTATTCACTACCTTCTCCCTCAGCCAAGAGTCTTTTAGAATCAGATCCCGTTTTGAGCTCTGTATCATAATGAGAATCTTCAGAGAATTCTATTTTCATATGAGCCCTGGGCTGCTTTAATCTTCTGAAGAACTACACAAAGCAAACACCTCCCAGAGATGTTAACAAAAGAAAGATGCTAATAGAAGCAGTTATTTTTAACTGGTAACTGACCAACTATTTTTCAAGTCATAGTATAGAACTCAGAATTAGAGTAAGCTCAATTTTCTTTTTTGCTATTTCTCTCTGCTTTCAAGTCTCTGTGGGCTAATAAGCAGTAAAGTAACTTGATTCTTAGACCCACACAAAGCACGATTGTGTCTGTCAAGGCAAGTTCCAAGAATCTTTGTTCAATTCACTTCAAATTTTCCTGACAAACTGTCTGTTTACTTCAAAATTGGCAGCACAAAGCTGAAATTGTAAGGGTCTATTGTAGAACTTGAAGATAAAATAAGGATTCAATTAACTACTGAAAAACATTTATTACCCTAAGCTGAAACAATTATTCACATGCCACAATGCAGCAACACACCCCCATACCTCCTTGAGTTCTCCTTTGCTCATGTTATCCAGGTGTATTTTGGTCCAGTATTTGTCCAGAAGAGCAGCATGGCTGCTTTGCTGCCTGTACCAACCTCCACCACAGCTGAATATCCTAAATCAAAACAACAATGAAGAAAAACAGCATGTGAAGCGTGGCTGAAGAATTCAGCATTTTCAGTGCATTTCTGTGCATCAAAGAACATGTTACATAGAGCTGCTACAGCATAATGCAACAGGCATAAATGACACTGTTTGTCACTGTGCTGTCATGTACCCCACCTTGCCTATCCATGCTTTCCAAATTACTTGTTACCACAGTTTTTCTTCCCATACAGCAAAATCTCCATAGAGACACTTTCAGAAAGACTCAAATTACTGTCAGTTGTCTATCAGCAGCAACATATAGAATCCTTTGTAAAGGGAGAAACCTGACAGAAGTGGACTGTGAAATACCTTAAAGGATCCATGATCTTATTGCAGAGATGCAGGAAAAGCATCTTCAGCCCTGTCCCCTCCAGTTTTTCACAATTATTCTTCCTCATCCTCCAGACTCAGCTCTTTCCATCATACATTTCATTCCCTTTGTTCTTCAGAAAGAACTATTCAGCCATGTGTTCTTACCCCCTGTAGAAGTAGCTTTGCACATGCAAAGCATTAGATTTGGGGTTGTGGATTGGCTTTTGTTTTCTGGTGGATTTTTGTTAGATTTTGTCTTCGTTGTATTGTGTTAGGTTTCAATTGTTAAATACTTTTTCCCAGCTGTAAAGTGCAACAGATTTACAGAATCTACTTTAACGAGCCTAATGAAAATTATACTTTGCTGCTATACAAACTGTTCACTGCTGTGCTGGTTTTGGCTGGGATAGTTGAATTTCTTCATAGTAGCTGGTGTGGTGGTTTGCATTTGTGACCAGAACAGTGCTGATAATACAGGGATGTCTTTAGTTGTCCCTGAGCAGGGCTTCCAGCGAGGCAAGGCCTCTCCTGCTTCTCAGAAAAGCACCAGCACCACCCCAGCAGAGGAGGGTGAGGGTACACAGGGAACTGGGAAGGGACATGGCCAGGAGAGCTGATCCCAACTGGCCACAAGGACATTCAATATCAGATGGGGTCGTGCCTAGCATATAAAACCGTGTGAAGAAGAAGGAAGGGTGGGGATACTTGGAGTGACAGGGTTTGTCTCTTTGTGTGTGTGGAAAGGGTTTTGCTTTACCTAAACTCTATCTCAATCCACAATTTTTCCTACTTTTATTCTTCCAACTCTCTCCCCTATCCTGCTGCAGGGGAGTGAGCCAGCACCTGTGTGGTGTTTAGTTGCTGACTGAGGTTAAACCATGACAACCATGCATACAGAAATAAAAATTCTTAGGAAATGAGGCAACCAAAGGAGTTTAATACAAAAGACCTGATTCCAGAAAAAATAGATCAGAAGAACACATTTATAGAAGTAAGACAAAAGCAGGAAAATTTGTTAAAGGCTTTGAAATAAACGACAAAACATTTGAAAATCATGTAACTGCCGTTCCCCACATAGACCTCCTAACCTTTAACCTTGATACAATATTATGCCTTCCTATAGAAAAAGTCATTTTGACATCCAAGGCATGAGCCACTATTACAGTGAAACAATCAGGCAGAATATTCTATCTTTTTCTAATTAGAAAACATTACAAACACCTATATTGACTCGAGACTTTCATAACTATCAATAATAAACCTTTTTCATACAATAATTCCTAAGAGTGCTATTTTTTGTCTTGGTGATGGGTTGGCTTTGTAGAGTTCCTCCCAGAAAAGTTCATTCCTTCAGCCTTGTTGAAAGCGAATTTTCTGTACAAAGATTGGGATTCACCCCAAGGCAGCTTTT
The DNA here is from genome assembly GCA_013400435.1 of Pycnonotus jocosus. Lineage (NCBI taxonomy): Eukaryota > Metazoa > Chordata > Aves > Passeriformes > Pycnonotidae > Pycnonotus > Pycnonotus jocosus. The sequence continues at coordinate 773,352 of VWYP01016645.1, read as the reverse complement.
AAGTGGAAAAAAATATTTCACAGTTTCTTATATTGCTTATTAATTAGAAATTGCTAAAATACTCCTACCCAAGTACCTTCTACTAAAAAGTACCTTGGAATTATAAAAAGGATAAGGATACCCATGTTCTCAATTTCATTGAAGTTTACAAACCTACCTCCTGGTTGCAAAAAATTGGAATCCTGGTGCTACTTTTAAACAGTCACCACGACCAGGAATCAGTAATTGTCTTTTCTCCAAAAGAGGAATCAGCACAGAGATCTGGAGAGAAAATTTATAAAACTTTTTTTTTTTTTTTTGTGACACTAACAGACAGCACAACCATCCACAATTATTTCACACTTGAGATGCTGGAACAATGCCACTGAGCAACATTATGTTGCCAACAACTGCTATTCCCAGATACATTTCCAAGTGATGCTAATAGGAATTGCAGAGTTCCCAGCAATTTTAATTAGCAGTGGAAGTCAAAGCTGTAACGTTTACTTACCTTTTTTCCTCCTGTATTCAAATTTAATGATAAGAGAATGGAAATGACAGCCTTCACACTGCAAGTCCAAATCAAAACTATTTTTAAATTATCAAATGACTTATTAGACACATTCAGATCAGAAGCTTTATTTTGTTTATCTGCCTGAACAAAGATGACCTGTGTCTCAAAGATGTCATTCTCAAACACCAACCTTTTTCACCGTATACACTGCTACCCCAGGAGAGTTTGGTGTCTATTTAAAGAATCTACCCTTCCCTGGGGAAGGACAGTAATGGTGGTGGAAAGAAAGAAGGGAGTATGACTATACCAACCCCTCAGCACAGAGGGAGGCACACAGAGATCCTTTGATACGGAGAAAGCAGACAGGATGCCTGCAGGGAGGACCTGAAGAAAGGGATTTGATGAATGCAGGATACTACTCAGGGTATGCTCATCTGAGTGCAATGAGCTGAGTCCACAGAAGCAAATAAGTGCATGACCCCCAGCAGTGAACTGTCTGTACATACAAGCAGTATTTATTTGCTTTCTTACAAATTTTCTATATCAGAAGCCTAGAACCTAATAAACAAACTGACAGGTTATTCAGTCACACAAAGGATGCTTTATGGAACAAATATGAAAGGAAACAACCAGCAGAATGTCCAGCAGGCCTAAGCAGCAGCAAATCTCTATCACACTGCTCCTGCAAATGACTTGTTTTCAGTAGTTGTTACTTCAAGAGGCAAGGATGACTGACTAACTAGTTGTTCTGGAGCCAAAAAAACCAGGAAATCTGTTAAAACTTATAATGCTTAATGCAACAGCACATTTTTAATATGTAAGAAATGTATAAGAAAAAATATGTGCTTACAAATAAAAGTCTCACACAACAAAGCACATACAAAAAAATATTACTAACAGCACCAGCCTCATATATTGACAATATTCTGTGGTTTTTAGGGCCACATTTGGTTTCAAACACCAAAACATTATTAAATAGACACATTATCAATGTCAATGCCAGTTTTCAGAGTGAAATCTGGCATCAGTGTTAGGGTCACAACTACTCTGTAACAAAAGACAAAAACTAATGAGGTGTGCAAGTATGTGAACAAAGGTGAATTCTTTCTAACCCTTCTAAAGGAGCAGCATTTTCAGTGTGCTGCTACAGGACCCTGGTGATTAGACTCCCAAAACTGCATCATGGGCATTAAGACCAGCACCTTAAACATAAAGCCACATACCACATCCAGAGGAGCATAATCGATATCCTCCAGAAGTATCCAGTGACCTCTGGTAACAGCTTGTGTCAAGGTGCCAGGCTGCCACACAAACTCCCCTGGTACATCTGTGCATCGATACATCCCCAGCAGCGTCTGTGACAGAAACAATCGGCACATCAGAGACCTGGGCATCACCTCCCCAGAGGAAAGGACAGCAAAATATGACCAAAGTTGAGACAGAAGTGACACTTAGCCTCCACCTCACTAAACAATCTGTCTGGCAATCTGTGCCCAGCATTGCACTTTTTTAATTAAGAAGAAAAGTTTCCTGCCTCCAGTGGCAATTAACTGAAACGTAATAATTAAAACAAACCAGGTAACTGGAAGTGAATTTATGAGCTGTGCCACCCGAATTTACAAGCAATCCAAAGTAACACAGAAAACTATCTCGGGTCACACCAAACTTTAGTTCATGTTTTTGAAAAGTCTGTGACTAAGGTAGTAAACAGAACTATATAGTGAGTTATTCAAAGGTAAAATCCAGTCAAAGCTTTGCTTTTCTCTCAAATTGTCACTTCAATATTTAAGCATTGCTTTAATGATTTTACTGCTACATATTTTACACCTTGAACTTCACCACTTTTCTTAAATACGATGGCCTTAGTCTTGTGTATGAGAAGATACAGTTGTGAGATGGTGAAACCAGGTGCTCCATGCAAGCAAAGAAGGTGCTTATGCATGCTAATAAAAACCTTCTGGTAAATTCTGGCAGATACTAACCACCTTCAAAAACTAAAAATAAATTGTGCAGAACAACAGAACTCAAGCTCCAAAATTCTATATGCAAAACAAGAAGTACATGAAATTATCTACAGATAGAGCTTGATCATTACTATGTAACTGCAAATCACCTCAGCATCCCAGTATCTTACTATATCTCACTCTATCACAAAAAAAGGCATCAAATTAAACTGACATTAGCTCACTTAAACTGAAATAAGTGTCCATACAACCTGTGGCACCAGAATCCTGCTTTTTCCAATACAAATCCATTTTTTTAAATTAAAAAAAAAAATCAATAGAGCTCTTCCACATAGAAAAACCCTGATAAAACATAATTTGAATGATACAGGTTCATCACAATTATGCAAAGAATTTAAAACCTAATGGAAAATAAGTTATTATTCTTGTTTATTTATTCATTCTCATCAATATTAAGACTGGTACTAAAGAGTTGGGCACTGTAGGGTCCTTGAAACATTATACAAAAATATCATATGATTAGAAGATTAAGTTATGCTTTAAGTTACGTCTCACAATCCAAACATAAAACAAATCCATCAGTTACCTTACTATCAGTTTGATCTCCAAGCTGAACTTTCAAAATATGAGGAGGTTTTGCTCTTCCTGTAACAGCTGCTAAATATTCGATTAAAGAAGTTTTGCCACATCCTATTGGTCCTTCTAATAAAACAGGAGTCTGATATGATACAGCAATAGCAAGGTTTTGAAGATTTGTGAAGGCAGATTCAACCAAAACAAAACTGCTGGTGTTATTTTCCTGTTCAAACATAAAATGTGAGTTACTACACTGAAATTACTTTTCTTACAGTCATACAACAGAACAACTAGGAAAGGGAGTCTAACAACAAGAAAAATTTCTGACTGCAGATCTGCATATCAAACAAAATAAAGGAGTCTAAACTCGTATTTATTGACAGATACTACAACAGATTTCATCCAAAATCTATTATAGGTGAAACACTTAACGAAAAGTACACACATACAATCTGACCCCAAGGGGAATTCACACAAAGTTGTCAGTACAGGCATAGTAACTATTGAGTCATAACCCATGTCAGTCAAATACAATTTGCAATGTGAGTGAAATTAAGTCATCAGAATGGATCCAAATCACAGGACAAATCAAAGAGTAGTTGCATTCAAATGATGCAAATATGAGTATTAAATGAATGAATGTGAGAATTTACTTCTTTTTGTAGAGGCCAAAATATAAGATCATTAAACTGAGTGAATAAAAAAAAAAAGGAAAGAAATCAGAACACTGAAAGAAATGTCTTGTAGTTAAGCCTGACCTTTTTTTCAGAAATAGCTTGATGTACTTCTCTGGAAACAAGAGAATCTGCTTCCCCTCACAGTTTGCTGCTATGTCTTCATCAGACCTCCTAAGCTGTCACTATAACCTCCCTATTGTTAATGGAACTACACTGTAGACCAGATCAGTGGAAAACCTATGGCTATTAAAAATATAAAAGCATTCCTTTCAGGGAGGTTCTCTCCTCCCTCAGATCTAAAGAGTATTCTTTCAGAAATCCAGTTTATAGCATGGCCTGGCTTCAGCACAGCTGCAGCAGCAGTGATGCTGCCATGGGAGTAAGAATCCTTCTTAAACAGCTCTACAGCTTCCCCTGCCACAGTGAATTCCAAACCACTCTCTCAATCCTATAAAAAAATCCCAAAAGGCTAGAAAACAGTGAATTCAAAAACAGAAGTGGGGAGAAAAACAGGGTGGGGGGGAAGAGGAATTTGGAGGGAAAATTCTCTTTCGTTGCTTCAGCTACTGAAACAATTCTGGACACTAGTAGTCTTCACTCATTTCTTTGTCCTGTTGTAGATTGCTGTTACAAAATTAAACAAAAAAACCTCAGCTAAGAGCTAAAACTTGTACCTAAAGGTGAAAAAACAGTCATGAATACTGGCTGTAGCTACAAAGAGGGATCTGAACAGCTTAAGTTAAGTAGCAATTTAGAAGAAAAAAGGTTAAATAGTTTGTTTAAAAACGTTTATGCCTTAGATGGGCTTCCCAAAACTGTAAGACACTATAGTCTGCATTACACTTTCTCAAGTGGTGACAGTAAATTCCTGCTGACTTCCTTTCCCCTTTCTCTGCCTTCTGGAAGAGTTTAAACTGCAGCCTTGTTTTCCTTTCAGAGAAGAAATGAGCACAAGTTAGGAGAAAGGCTGCATAAAAAATGCCTGCATAGTACAAAAAACCCTAGGTCAGGAAGGTAAAAGCAACTGTCCCAGATCCTGGCTTTAGTCAGCTGTGGATTGTCACCCTGAGATTGGAGTTACTATGTAAGGCTGAATATTCTTTTGTGGTATGTTTGTACAAACTGGTACAGGAAGGTAAAATGAACAGCACTATTGCTCCTTCAGTGCTTCACTCCACTGCAGAGCTTCTTTGTGGTGCCTGGATTACACAACACTTCTTTATAACACACAATGAGAAAGACAAAGATACACACATTATCCACGGTATCTCAATACTGTCTGATCAGGAAATAAAGCCAGCTCACTGTACTTAGAAACCCCTAAAACAAAAATGTACAGATTTAACTGTAGCTTACATACCTGCTCCTCAGAAACATGCTGTAGTCTAGGCAGCACAATGCCACAGACAGCTACCACGTGTGCAGAGAGGTCGCCCGACACAACATGTCCTTGTGTGTAGTGCAGTTCTTTCTCCTTTTGCCAAAATGAGGAGTCTGGATTAGCCAAAACTAAGGCTTTTTCCACATTCTGCAGCTGAGATTCTTCTAGCAACCTGTGAAACCCATGTTTATTAACTCAGCTGAAAGCTATCAAGAAAAACAAATAGTGTTCAAGATTTTAAAAGTCCTTACTTCAGTCTGAAATGTATCAGCTCCTCAGGATTGAATATCTTCTTCAGGAAAGATAATTTATGCTCGTCGTTCATGCACGTAACCAGTGCAAGACAGTTTGAAGTATACCTAAAAATTACATTTACAACAAAATATGTCAAAACTATTTTAAGAAAGGTAGTTCTACAACTATCAATTGCATACCAAAACATCAAGTTTGGAAAAGTGTGCAGAAAACTTTATTCATAGAAATTATTTTAGCAGTATGCTTAACATTCTTTCAGATTAGACAAACATCTCAGAACTGAGGAAAGCAATTCTATCACGGCACAGTTTTAATTTATACACCAATTAGCTAACATTTCTCTGAAGAACTGAACTGTCAGCAGAAATATAATAACAGAATGCATTTTCCTAAGTAAATGAAGGTTAACATATGAGACAAGGAAAATGAAGTCATCTTTGCCCAATTTTTTTCCCTACCATTTCTCTTCCAAAATTGCATTTCATGCTATTTCTAAAGTAAACTTAATGCAATTAAATCAGTTCTGAGTGCCTAAAAAAGCCAACAACTCCTAAGTCGTGACTACATAAAGCTGTCTTGCAACAAAGGAATGTTTAATATAAATCATAAACCCGTTTTCATTCATTATAATGCTGTTTTTAACTTCCAAGAACAACATTTTCAATGAGCATGGGGGGAGGGGGGAAGGAAGAATAGGCAGACGATTGTTTCAGGACAAATGTTTAAAAGTCAGCTCATTCACTTGCTTAAGACTATTGGCTGAACACCAGGTAAATCAATTCTACTCAATGAATTACAAGTTCTATCTCTTTTCCTGACACTAAGTATGTAACTTTGAAGAGCTTCATAAATGACTGATAGATTTGACAACACTCTTGGTTCTGCCCTTCCTACATTAGGTTAGCAACACCTTACTTAAATTATGTGTTACTAACACAAATCTGAATTTATGTTTTAAAAAGTGAAGACTATTAAACATCTTTTTTAAAATAGAAGGCACTATCAATACTACCACTGACATAAATAAGGTAGAGCATGTGATTAGGCTGAAGCCCTGTGGGCAGACACCTAACATGAAAGATTTGACCAAAATCCCACACAAAAACTGTAACAAAGCCAATACAAAGTGCAGCTTAAATAAGTTAAATTTTACAGCCACTGAGAAATCTACACAGAAACAACTGAAAAAAGAACCAACTTGGGCAAACTAAAATTATTTGGAAAGATTCTCTAGATCATAATTTTAATCACTATTAAGAGCTTGCCTAAAATTCACTTTGTGATAGGTCACTATAGGTTTCAAAAGGTCAGTTAAGAAGGACAAGTACAGATACCATCGGTACGGATTCCTGATATCATTTGAAGATGCCTTCTATTGCATGTGAACATTGTTAATTACAATTCAAGATACACATACATCTACTGAATGAAGATTTGGAGGGTTTAACTTACCAACGGACTAAAGTGTCATGACTCCTTAGGAGTGGAATACACACACTCCAGTCCCATAGTTCCCTGAAAACCGATGGCTCCCTTTGTAAAAATCTGTAGGCAGCCTCCATCAGGTCCCGTAACTTCATTCGTCTGCGCCCATATCGGACTGTGTTTGCATCTGAGCTCTCCAGAAAAAGTCTCTGGAAAACTGGTGATGTAGTTTTAAAGTATCTTAAAGCAAATCTTTAGAAGAGAGAGAGACAAGGAGATGGAACAGATATGTGAGTCAGAAGAAAGAAAAACTGACACTAATAAAAATGTCAGGGCACAGGTTCTAAGACAGTAATTGACAGTACTAAGAACTCAGGGCTATAATTAACTTTGTCCACATGAGGAAAGACAACCATTTCAGCAATCAGCTGACAAAAGACAGTTTAACTTATTAGAAATCATTATTTCATTATCAAGCGGAAATAGTACTGCCTTTGGTGAAAACTCTTTAACTGCTCTTATTTACTGAAAAAGTAATACTGACTCCTACTTATGTAACTTTATATTCTACCAGCCTAGAGGTCTAATACTAAACTCAGATTTCAGAGACTAAACTCAGAGACTCAGGTTGGGAACTATTTTCATGGTAGCTGTTTTGCTTTTCTGTAAATCATAGATGAAAATCAGATTGCATCTTACAACACGATTTAATTAAAACAAACTGTGTTTGAGACATGTATTTACTTAATAATTATTTAAACTCAAAACACATTTGTCATTGTGGGAGACAATTCAAATCCTGCCACCACCTCTCTTCCTCAAGGAACACTGACAAGCACATACTGCCTAGATGAAGCGTTAAGTGCAATGCCAATGGCTAATGACCCAAACAATTCGTCATTTGCAAAAGCAGCAGTGCTTTGCTGAGGATGTGCAGGGTCTCAGCCCAGGGACAGAGGGGGTAAGCACAAACCACCCATCACCAGCGGCTACAAGCTGGGGTTTGGGCCACATCTGGAAGAAATCAGTAGGAAGCAATTCCTGCAAGGTGGGATAATGCTTTTTACCATGACAATATCCTCCCTTACACAAGTGGCTCAGGTGTGAAAACTTCCCTCGAGGGAAGTACCGGGACATTCACACTGAAGGTTTTCATCCCTTCTGATGGAGCATAACTGGCTCCATCTGTTAGAGGCAGCTGTCGTGCCTTAGGAGGAGTCATGAATCGAAGACCCCTGAAGTACCCCCAGATTCACTTTTAGGAACCTCCACCAGAGAACTCGTCATGATCCATAGCGTTGCAACACAGTAAAATTTCCCCCCACCAGGGGAGGTACCTGGGCATTTCCACCTGAACCTGAGTGTTTGTTAACCCAACAAATTTTGTGTTCCCTGGGCTTCCCCCACCTCCCGATGGATCGACACTTCGACCATCACTTGGATCAATGGACACTGAAACTGCAACAACCAAATCTTGCTGCTGGATCTGTGAGTGAGATCTTTCTATTCTCACCCTCTTTTTTCTTTTCCCTTACACATTTTCTTAAGTGTTATTTTTTATGCTTATATATTACTATATTTCTAAAGATAATGATCAAAACTGCTACGTATCTCCTTTCCATTACAAACATGTTGTTCTAAAATAAACAACACACACACGCATATGAATAAAAATACCAGTTAGTGTCCTCCTCTCTAATCCATCCCACGGGATCTGTTAACAAGAACCTGAGTTACCCTGCCTCCAGAGGTAACACTTCCTAAATTCAAACATTGACATCTCATTACTCACGGCAAAACATCAGGGTGGTCAGCAACCAGCTTGCTCATTGCTACACACAGCCTTTCATGCCGATCATGGTTGATTTGGCCACCAGCTTTAATAGCCTCTGCATTTCTTTCCAACAAATCCAGCAGGATGGGCCGAACTTGACGGGCGATCAATAGAGTACATTCTTTATCCAGCAATAACTGTGCTAAAGTATTGAGGATGCACTGACGATCCTGCTGAGTCCAAACCTAAAGGAATGGGAAGTGAAAACAGTTAAATGGCAAATGATTTTGACTTTTAACTTCAGAACTATTCATGCAGGAGTCAGAGTGAATTTTACAGAAACAAATAGTTCAAAACCAGAAGGCAGTCCAAAATCCCAAAGCAAGTACTCAGTTGACACAGTTCTCCATATTAAAAAAAAAAAAAATTACAATACAGAATGAGTAAGATGCAGAATGATACACTAAATAGGAATTACAAAGTAGTCCCAAAATCCTAAATTATACTTTGCAACTGAAAGATAAAGCAATTTGTAATTTTTTTAAAGAAAATAATTGGGAAAATGTTAAACAACTAATACATCTTTCTTCCTAGAATTTCAATTGATCTTAACAGCTTGGTCTTACGAGAGCCACAAAACATTTAAGAATTTGAATTCTTAAGTTTAAGTTGCTTCATGTTCACTATCTCTTTACAAAAGAGAAGCATTCAATCAGTCATGAGCACAGCCTTATTTTCATTAGACAAGAATTACGAGAGCAATGTTCTTAACATGAAGCAGCTTGTATCTGCAGTTTTGAAGTTTAATTTCTTTTTCTTTTTATACTGTTACACAAAAATGGTCATTTAGTCCTTTAAAATACAAGGAAAACACATTCACATCTGCTAGAAGAAAGAAAAAAACCCAAACCAACACACCTTAACCTCCCACCACCCCCCACCACCCTCCTAACTTTGTTATTGAAGAATAATCGATTTCCTGTGTCTTTCCCTTAAATTTCTCTGCTCTTTGAGCTCATGTTCCTACCCGAGCATCTCTCCACTTCCATGATGTTTAACACATAGGGCAGTATAACTAACTTTGAAAATCCAGATTATGAATTTGCACTATAGCGGTTTTGCTCTTAACTCGGATGCTCCATGCTCCCCTCCCTTACTGAGTGAGCTCTTATCCTGCTCAAGACAGAAATATTCTCTAACTCGTTTCAGCATCACATGCAGCCAATTCCTGCTTCTCCTAGGCCTTAGTTACTCGGGTATGACCAGTTCCTGGTCTTACAGACGGGATGGTTTCACAAGAGTGCAGCCTCCTTTGATGACACCACTGTCCACACCCTTCTAAGAACACCCGCGAACCCATTCAAGTTCCTCGGTCTCCTGAATTTGAAAAGGCATTCATCCCCATACACCATTAAGGAGCCAGGGAAACTGAGGTATATACACTACAAATGTCAAACCCATCACGCTAATTGCAAGCAGTTCCTTACAGTCCTCGTGTTTGCTTTTACCAAACATGAGTTTGTAAGTTTATCTGCATCTCGTCTACCACAGCAGCATCAAAAATAATTTTTAAAATGGAGCAAGGCCCTGTTCATTACAGGGAATCAGATTTTGAATGGCAAAATGACTTATAAGCAGTTTAAAAGCACAATGGCTCAAAAGAACCAGAAATAAACTCCACTGGAAAAAATAAAAAGTACCCCCAGTTTTCAAATCAATTACATTTTTGGCTACCCAAACGAGGCACAACAGGGTGTTTAATTTATTAACCAGAGCTTTCAATATCAAACAAAGCCAATTAACAATAAAATAACAAATAATGTGACTGACTCAGTAAAATTCTGTATTTACATGTCTACTGCACAACAAATTCATGACATTAGCAATTTCATGAGAGGAAGCAGTTTTTTAATCATTGTGTGCAATACCCTTAGGACACATAAAGCTCTTCAAAGATCACAGTGGTAACATTCACATTCTGCAAAGAGACTGTCTATCTGATCTCAGAGCCTAAATTTAAAAATTTATGGAAAAGCAGAATATTGTCAGAGGGTTTTTTTAAAACGAAACATGGCTTTATGAAATACCAACTTTCTTAACCAATAGCAATAAACAGCTGATCTGAAAGTGTTCAAGTCTGGGGGAGTAAATCTGCACTTCTGGTTCCAAACAGCTGCTTTTAAAAAGCATCATAAAAGACTGTGCCTCCAAACACAGAACACATACCCACACTATTATTCATGAGACACATAAAGCAGACGCACAGCCAGGATTGAGACCTACAGTCAGACAAAATCCCAGCTGCTTCTCCAGCAGCAGGATGCACATCTCCTTCCCAACTTGCACAGTACGTTTGCTCAGTGCACACAAGGAACAGAAATCTTTAACAACACCTAGCTTAATCCAAATCCTAAATTCATAAAAGAAAGGATCACAGCAACGTGCAAGCTGGTACCACCTGGAATCCACATTTCTTCTCAGGACACGCAGGTTACATCAGACACAGATTTAACTGTGATACCTCTAAAAAGTTGGAGGGCATGAAGGCCACACATGGGAAATCTTTTCTTCCCTCCAACACGGGAACTGAGGTTCTCGTCTCTTCTCTCACACAACAGCTGTATGACTGTGCAGCAACCAACTTAGCAAGATGATCCAAATTAATCCTTCTTATAAAGTCTTACATTGGGTGGGAATGTTGAACAGATTTTCCAAATCAGCACTCTTACTGGGTTCAAGATCAGAGAAGCAACACAAATGTGTGGCTTGGCCTTGGAAAGGCTAGAAGAGAAGAGAAAAGCACCACTCTTTTTCGCACCTGCTCAGTTCAGCAACATAAACCCGAACATGAGCCCACACTCTTCCTATAACCCACACAGTTCAATGAGAGGAAAAAAAAGCAGGAGTGATATGCAGTCTCGGTGGGAGCACAAGCTGGAATTTCCTAAACCTCCTCCAACACATCTTTGACAGAGCTGGACAGATCTCTCCTTCACAAGAGAGAATGCAAGCAAGAAGTTTCTTGTTGACTTTGTATCACTGGCATACAGTGTGCCAAAAATCACGGCTCTTCAAAAACTAGCAGAAAGAGATGACAATACAATACAGCTCAAGAAGGAAGACAAAGTGCAACATACCTTCCCCTATTTCTAATGTTACACGATGTAATGTCACTATAGGCCATGAAAGAACAAGACTGACTCCAGGTCGAGTTCAGAGGCAAACGTAGGGAGGGTTTTTTTCTGACTCTAACTTGTATAGATTTCTAACAAAGGTTAGAGATTGGAGGATGAAGTTGCCACCTCTCTAACCACACCGGTGAAAATCACAGTCCATCAATTTCTCTCCTCCTCAAGGAGAAAAATGTAAACAAAAGATTATAGTTCCAAAATTATACATTGTTTACATGAAAATCTGTGAGAACTCCACTAAGGAATGCAAAAACATCAGAGGGCTAGAAAATCAGGGCAACAATGTAAAGTCCAACTAATCTTTCAAATAAAATGTTGAAGTCACATTTCAGTATGAAAAAACCCTCTGGCTTAGTTGCCAGGGCATCAGGACATTTTTCCTCAAGACAATGGGTAACTGTGTGAATTTGACACCACTGAGTCACCTCCTTTTTCCTACATTTATTAATATAAAAGAATAAAAGTGTTTCTCAATATCAAATGCTAATACTGAAGGACTCTAAATAAGAGCTTGGAATTATTTCTACAACAACTTCCACTGCTACACAAAAAAATTAAATGCAAAATGAAGGATGCCAAGATAAACCACCAACAAATTTAAAAATAAAATCAAGAATGGTGTGCTCAAGATCTCCTGTCCACTTAGGACAGTTGCATAGACTAAAAAGCAGAAATATCCAAAGGGGTCAGGCTCTTTGATATGTATCATTCCATATAAGCACAGTGGTAGATGCAAAGGACATTAACAAGTAAGAGTGTAATTGCATTCAAGTTACATTCCTAGGAGTGTTTTAACCTTCACAGTGATTAACTTCTCTACCAAAATTACATTTTCACAGGCAACCAAAATACATACATTTGCATGAAATTCACATTTGGAATTCTATGCAGGAAGACTTTCTGGCAGACCTTTGGTAACTCAGAGCCAAAAGTACATTCCAGCAGTTTCTGGAGACCTATTGCTTCTACAGTTTGCTTAAATTATTCAAAAATGTAAACGTGGGGAACAAAGACTGCTTCAGAGAGCTTTCACCCCATCTTCCTCATTAAGAGCACAGAAAATTGCTGTGGCTTTGCAGAGTTCATGGTATATAAAAATACTTTCTAGAAAATGCTCTATTATATATCCAAGCACAGGGAACAAAATCTTCCACAACCACATGAACTGTCTCATACTATGAATTCCAAAAGACTGCTCCTAACTTAGCAGTTGTGGGCAAGCTTCATTCCTTTATGTTATACTGTTGAAGAAGTTGCCAGAAAGACATAACAAAGCTGTAGAGCAAAGAGAGCTCTAGATTTCCAGAATGCATGCTTCCTAGGTTATATAGAAAGCAACTTGTAGGAAATCAGGTATGACGTTTAGAGATGGAGTTTGTTTACTGGCAAGACAAGCTCAAAATAATACTAGAGCTGCAGCTTCCAAGCCTGGAAACAGCAATTCAGTTTTCAAAAGGATGTGCCATTGTTAAATAACGTGCTGTTCCAGACTCCCTCTATACAATCACTCTTTAGGAATTTCCACCTAGCAAGACTTTTAAACCCGAAGCATATCTCCAGTCACCAAAAGGGAAAGGGCACAAGTCTCTTTCCCAATCTCGGATCTCGGTGACTCACTTCTGGTTCGCTGCTCCATCTGTCTGCTACAACTTGCATCCACATCATCCTGGTTTCTATTTCTCAGCAGCTTCTCTCTCTTGAAATGCAACTCTCCATCACTGCACCAATTAGCTTCCACTCAGGACTACAAATTCATGTCAATTTTACTTTGATCCTGTGATTTACAGTGACAAAAGAAAGAGCCGTCTGTCTACCAACAAAGAACTTTGAGTACCAGTATGAAAGCCTTCCCCAACCATAACTGAGATAGCAACTCAAACTGAAAGCCAATATTCTGAAAAAAATATGATACTCTGGGCTTTTCATTTTCAAACAACTTGGACACTTCCTAGACACTCAAAGAGAAACAGAGACTTTGAGCCCCAAAAAGTGTACACATCTTAAGGGCTTCAAAAGCTCTATCACGAAAAGTATTAACAAAACAATATCTGATGTGCTAATATCCTGTTACTACATGTCCTCAAGTATTTCAGATAAAGAAAGGAGATCAGCTTTAACTCTCCTAGAAAGCAGGTGTGCTTTTCAGAGGTAAGGCAGCCTAAGCATGAAAGTGACTATAGGACCATGTTTCCAGCATCACTACAAGGTGTGAGACTGAGATTAAAAAAAAACCCTCAAAGCCAAACCTAGAAAATCCATGCCTCTTTTTATCCCACATGCTGCTTGAATATAATTAAAGAAGACACGCGAAACAGCATCAGGGTAGGGACTAGTTACTGTCTCAGTGCTTGATAACAAAATGCCACCTCTTGCTGTCACGCTTCCAGAGTCACCTTAGGGGACGTGGAAGGGATCGAAGATGTTAACCGCGGAGCGAGGCGCAACAGGAAGGATACCGGGTTACAGAAGAGGACCTTCTTCATGTGATGCACCCGCGCATCCCCGAAAGGGGCGAGGAGGGCAAGAAACAGCACCAGAGAGAGAGATAGAGAGAGATAGAGAGAGAGAGAGCGGGGCTTAGCCTCCCGTAGCCTCCCGCCTGCTGCCCGAGGGCCAGGGACAGCCGGGCGGGTCAGGCACACTCCAAGCTGCCGGGAGACGGCCGCATGGGGGAGGCAGAAGGGTGCGCTCCTTTCGCTCCACAGTGGCCCTTACGAGACCCTCCCTGAGGGAGGAGGAATGGACGCCCGGGGGCTGCCACCGAGCGCCGCACCGCCCTCTCCTCACCTGCTTCGCCACGAATCTGCTCAGCTCCACGCCGCTCTTCTCGTTCCTGCGCGCCACCAGCTGCAGCGGCTCGGCCAGGCGGAACCGCAGGTCGGCCGCCATCCTACTGCCGCTGCTGCTCGCCCCGCGGCNACAGCTCCCGGCGTGCACCGCGCCGCCCCCCTCTCTCGCCGCGGGCGCCGTCCGGGAGCGGAGCGAGGCTCTCCTGAGGCTCAGGGCGTTGGAACCCCGCGCGTGTGGGGCTGCGTTTGCCGACCCCTTGGCCTCCCCTGCTCTCTGCTCCCCGAAGAGCCATCTGCCGCTGCTGCCGCAGGACTCGCCTGCCTGCGGGCCCTTTAAATCTGGGTCAGGAAGGCGGCCGAGGGCGGGCGGTGACGGACGCGGCAGCGGGTGGCCCCGGCTCGGGCTGCAGGAGCGTTACGCCCCCGGCGGCAGCCGCTCGCCGAGGCCGGGCGCGGCTGTCGGGCAGTAACGATGTCCCTGCAGGGGTTTGGCAGCGGGATCGCCGACAGCAGCAGCAGCCGGGATTAAACCTTGGGCTTCCCGGGAGCACCGCCGCAGCAGCGGGGAACGGCACCAGGTGAGCGCGCGTGTGTCGTGCGGGGCAGACTCCAGCGGCCGCGGCACGGGCCTACGTGACTAGCGACTGCCGTGAGCTCCGGGCCGGAGCAGGCGGGAGGCTCCCGGCTCGTCCCGCCGGGAGCAGCGCGCGATTTCCCGCGCTCGGGGCCGGGCCGGGATGGGGCCCGCGGTCAGGAAGGGGCGAGGGTGCGGGGCCGCGCCGGAGGGG
>VWYP01016645.1:740189-758026 GCA_013400435.1 Pycnonotus jocosus | reverse complement strand
ATGAGTGCTCCCGGCCTGTCCCCGTGCCGCCGCGCCCCCGGCACGGCACTGCCGGCACCGCCCGCACCGCACCCCTCGGGCATAGCCTGCCCAGCCCGGGCTGCCGGCGGCTGTGGGAGCCGCCGCTGGGGGTACTCCTGCCCTGACTCCCCAGAGGTCCCCGAGAGCTCTTCCGCCGTGGCAGGAATTGGGACGGGCGGGAGCCCCTTCCCGCCTGTGCAGGGAGGGCGAGGCCTGGGGGTGAGGAAGGGTCGCTGCCTCTGAACGGGCTGGGGGCTGCTCGGAGCTGCTCGGTGCCTGTGCCTTCCCTCCTGCCAGCCCCCCAGTCTGAGCCGCTCCCAGCCCCCCTGCTCGGTACTGATGGTATCACACAAGGGGAATTTGCTCTTAAATGTTCAATAGGGAAGAAATAAGAATTATCAAATCAGATTTTTTTAACTGGGTAAGATGCACGCTCAGATAACATGTTCATGGTCTACAGTGCTGATTTTCATATCTAAATTTCTTTGTAGGATCAGTAAGTGACAGTAAAAGATCTTCAGGATGCTTATTCAAGTAACAGATAGTTTCTTATGCTTCTTGAAAGCTCATTTTGTTACCTTGACCCAAGAGTTTTCTCATTCTCGTGCTGGATTTTATTGAAGAACAGGGGCCACAGGTAGCTCAAGTGTTTCTGATGTACTTCAAGATGATGCTGCTTTATGTTGCTGTTCTGAAATTGTCAATTAATTGGTTCCCTTTGCTCTGATATTTTACTTGTAGATGGGGAAGCCATAGGGAGTTTGTATCATGGCAGCGGGTGAGGATGGACTGGGACTGTATGATATCCGCTACAGTGGTAAGAAATGTTAGATTGCTTTCTGGTTTGTGGGGAATTAATGCAAGCAGTCCTAGGCAAATAAATAGGTCCAGAAATAACTTAGAAAACAAAATTGAAGTTGTGACAGATACTGATGAGCTTCAAATGTAATTAAGTGGCTCTGGCATAATATCATGCAAGCCATATCCCATTAGTAAGTTTGTATTTAAAACCATAACTGTGTACTTTGGATTTCTGGAATGTTTTGAGGGGATGCCCAGAACTGGTCTCTCCCCTGTCTTCCACAGTGTATAATTTAACCTTCAGCTGTATCTTAATGAAGCTTGCATTTGAACAGTTAGCAGCACTACTCCTTTGTAAGAGCCAATGTGCTATCAACTGCCACAGTACCCATAATCAAGGTAGTCTTTGTTTCCAGCTCTACAGTTGGTTGATTTGATACATATTAGGAAGATTCCCAGCCTCAGAAGGACTGTGGATATTGATGTTTTTCTTTATAGAAATAATATTTGTTGCAGAAATGGAGAGGTTCACATAGAGGAGATGAGAGTGATAAGAGACATTGGAAAAAGACATGAAGAGAGACTGAAGAGATTTAGATTAAAATGCGTTTACAGAACCAGTTAGTGTGTGAGTAGATGGCAATACTAAAGCAAATTGTTTGTATTATTATACAGACTGCTACAATAGTTTCTTTTTAGCAAGAAATCTTTCTTTTAACAGTAGTGGTTTTATCATACCAAATCTTTTATTTCTCTTTTTGAGTCTTGTATTCTAGAAAACAGTTTCAATGTTAGATCAAGTTTACTTAATTTATCATTTTAGAATCTATTTGCCATATAGTTTGCTTTATGCACTGTTCTTGTAGTATTTACAAACTGATCACCAGACTGTCTTTGCTCCCTGATGACTACAGATTTTTTCTCCACAGTATAGCAGTAGTTTCCTGGATAAAATTACCCTTTACTGGTCTGCACTATTGCTTCTACTATTTTCTACTGGTATAGAATCACAGCTACACTTACTTTATGGGAAAGGTAGAGTTTGCAGTTTACTGAATGATGACTTTGGCTTTTTTTCTTTTTTTTCTTTTTTTTTTTAAGCTGAAGCTTCTCCCTTCAGGGAAGGAGATGAGAGCTCAGTGGATATTTATGATGGCTTGGACAGCAGTTTGTCTGTTTCTGGTAGGTTGTGTCTCACTGCTTGACTTGGAACATTATGGAGCCCTGGCTTCTTAGACTGATTTCAAGTAAAACAATATTTAGTTTTAAGTTTGCATTCAGCTGGTGTAACATATGCTTCAGTGAGTAGCTTGTTTAAATTCAAGACATATATGTTAGGCTGTATAAATGCAGCAGAGAATTCTTAAAATCTATTAGCTGCATGAATGAAAGACAGTTTTCTTCTGATACTGGTTATTTGAAAATACTTGAGTATGTAAAGGGGTACAGAGAAACCTTAGCTGTTTTATCTGTGCCTTGATAATGGGACATTTTACATTGGAAAAAAACCTCCTTTATTTTGTGTTTTTGTAAGCTTCAGGACCAAATCCGACACTCAGTGATCACTGAATCTCCAGTGAGAAACTGGGAATTTAGTGACACATACTTTCCATGTGATACAGTAAATTCAGGATATCCTTTCAACCTTTTGTTACTTTCCAAATAATTTGACATGCTAATGTAAAATAATTTCTTCTTTTAACTTCTTTGAAGGTGAGTAATAAGTGGATCCACCTGCTCTTTTTTGTGAGCCTTAGAGTACTGATTAATGAAATGCTGTTTCTAGTATTTAAGATATTATTTCTTTCCTGATACTACTGCTGTAACACCATGGAATTTTTATGAAGAACTGTGCTATATCCTACAGATGTAAAACATCTATATATCTTTTTCTCATTTTTCGTTTTGTATTTCTTAAGTTCATATTTCACATATGGGGATGCATTGTTTAGTAAATATTAAAGACACAAGGGGGAATAGCAATGCAATGAAAACATTTTATGTAGTCCAATTTTGAGGGACCTTGGTTTTTTAGATTTGAAGAGAGGACTGGGTGAGATCTTTTCTCTGTACAGATAATAGATTATTTATACATCTTCTTGCATTGTGTTACTAATACTTTTTGCATTATGGTGTTGTCCACATGATCGAAGCACAGCTTTGATAGCTGACTCCATTTATTTGTCTGCAAATGCATCTGTATTTCAGGGGTGTTGTAAGCCAGGTTCTGTCAGTTAAGTGTATGTGGTGAACGGAGCACCCAGGCTGATACAAGGAAAAAGCACTGTCATTAAATAGTTTGGGTGTTGGCTTGTCAGTTGCTTTTGGTTGGTTGGGGTTTTCATTTCACTTTCATTTCACTTACGGATGGCTATTTCAAGAAATCTCTGTACCTTATTGCAACATGGTATGACATGAGCATGTAGTATTTCTTTTTTTGTGTGTTGTTACCTTGTAAGTACAAGAAGTGAAACCAAAATGCACAGACAGTATGGAACAGTGTACACAATGCAACATGGCTACCTTTTTCCTTATGTAGTTGCTTTTCTTTGTATAGACAATTTTGCTCCAAATATGACACCATCTAGAAGCAGCTTAAATTTATTTGATGAGATATTAATTGAAGAAGGGACTGCAAAGAAAGCATCCTATGATGAGGTATGTGTTAATATGGAAAAAAAACTTCAGGTGTTTGGGGGCGGGGATTGTTCCAAATTTCTTTGTGTAAAAAGTAAAGTACAGAAAATGTTGTCAGCATGCTCACCTTGTAGGAAAAATAGGCTGTTTTTAAGTAAGTAAAAACAAGAGTGTGCTAATAAACTCATAGAACAAATGAATCTGTCACTCTGTGACATGATCTCTTCCCATTTCTCATCCTTCCCATGCAGTTCATTTATCAGCTTGTTATGGGAGAATATGTTGTGGTTTCCCTGTAGTCAAGGATCTGGTCAACACCTGATACAAAGCTAGTCTTGACATTTCTTCCTGCAAGCTTTACCACAGTAAAGCAGATAAATCCATGACCTGTTTTATGTGTTGTTAAATCCTGTCCTTGAGACTGTAGATGGCCATGCAGTAGGTAACTGCTTCTAGCAAATCAAGACAACACTTAGGTAGCATCATCAATCCTGGCCTGTAAGACACATTAATATGGCATGAAATGGATAGGTATCCACAGGTGTTATAGAACAAGCAGGAATGAACCCTATAGGATTCCACTGAGTGATGAAAATACCACTTTTTAAGTTTGAAAGTTGTTGACTGTTTGTTTGAATGGAAGTTGTCCATTCTCCTGTGAAAGCTTTGTCACTATCTACCTCTAAAGAAGAGCTCATGCCAAATTTATTTTACTTTGTGATCTCAGCAGGATCGTGTGCTTTGCTGTCTGGTTTTTACAGTCCAAGTTTGTTGGTAGTAACTTTTTCTTGTGTTTTTCCTTACCTGTTTTATATTATATAAAATCTGACAAGAGAGTCCCCATCTATTTGGGTCTCAGAACTCCTGCTCCTTGGTAGTTGTGTCTTTAATTTCACAGTAGTATGGCTTTCTGTTATTCTTAACCTATTACTGTTACTCAAGCACACATAGATTTCTTCTTATCTGAGTGTTTGTGTTGTTTTGGAGACCTTTATACCAATTGGAGCATATTGAAGCCTTTTGTTTGAATATGGCTTTCATATGTTTCTTCGGGGGAAAAAACAGAGGTTTGTAATATATATTAGTGTGTTAACTAACTATAGATCTAGAGAAGTAACTCTTCTGTATAATTAAGTCCACTTCTGTGCTGTGAATTTTTCGCTCTTTGACAGTTGCTGGCAGAATATGGAAAATGTCAACAGCAAATTAAAGAGTTGATGAAGAAATTCAAAGAAATACAGGCACAGGTAATGTAGTTCAAAGGGAAATACTGTCAAGATAATGCATAGTAAATTGCATATTGCTTCGAGAAGGCAATTTCATGTGCTTTCCAGGCTTGATCCATTGCGTGGATGGCTTGCAAAGCACTCCTGTAGATGCTAGGAGCTTGGTCTGCCTAGGATGTTGGCGGGGATAGCCTGCTGACAAGATCAGTAGGTAAATTAATCTGTTTCACAGTGTTGTGTGCAGTAAGACTTTATTTGGTTAAAAGCTATTTTGTCTTCTTAATTAGAAAGTAAACATGTCAAATGAATAGTTATCACAAAGGTATCCAGTACTCCTGTTTTTTAATGCACTAGGGACGAGGCTGTAGAGGTACCTGAGCTGTCATTAGAACTGGAAGCAGATGTCTGTGTTGATTCGAGCATAGTGCCATTCTGATAAGTCTGAACTGCTCTTCAGCTTGAGCTGGTGTTCCCTTGCTGTGCCATTCTGTAGAGCTGGATTGTTTGGGGCAATTCTGCAGTGTCCTCTGCTGCATATTGCACATAACTCTCAAAGGGTCTAAGGTCTGCAATGGTAAGCAGCTGCTGCCCTGTGACACTTCTGTATTGTTTCCTGTAAAGCTTCTCTGCCTTTTTGAGCAGGCTTTGCTGAGGACAATTATCAAGAGAAGGGACTATTTCTAGGGTTAACAGGGTTCTGATCATCATATCTAGAAATGTTAGAATGATAAAGCACTCAAAGTTGGTTTTGATACCTTGAAAGAAATACAATTAATTACCATCTTTTTCTGAAAGTGCTTGAGAGGTACATCACTCATTTGATGCAGTCACCAAGAAAACAATAAATTGAATAACAGAATGAAGCAAAGAGATAGATTATAATTTTTTAGCTCACTTGTTTTATGGCATATTCAGTTTTACTAAATTGTATGCTTGAAATGTTTGAAATAATTACCAGGACCACAAACAGAAGCATAAATGTGAGTAATGTATTAAAAAAAAAAAACAAACAAAAAACCCAACAAAACCAAAAAAAAACAACAACAAAAAAAACCCCCAAACTTTTTTTTTTTTTTTTTAAATCTCAATAATTCTGATTTCTTTGAAAGAGTTTATATGTTTTACTATCATTTTGCCAATGATGGGACATTCTTCGAGTGGTTGTTTTGCACTATTTTTCATTACATGTTTGGATAGCCAAACTAATTCTTTTTTTTTTTTCTCTCCCTCTCTCTCTTGCTTTCTGTTTTATATATATCTAAAATAGAATATCATTCTACAGAATGAAAACCAGGCTCTCAAAAAGAATATTTCAGCCCTTATCAAAACAGCAAGAGTGGAAATTAATCGTAAGGATGAAGAAATCAGTCATCTGCATCAAAGGTACAAACAGACAGTAAAACTGAAAACATGCTTTTGGTCTGATCATGTTTATATACTTATTACAAATTTTTGTGTGTATTTTAAGAAAATTAATGAAGAAATCATTACTGTAAATTATTGTGTAGTTTAGAACCAGTACAATCAGAGGAAATAATGTATCTCCTCTGCCTGATGAGGTCTTTGGTTTCTACTTAAGAAACAAAGGAGTCCAAGTAGTGAGCATTTGCATGAATTTTTGTTTGTTTGTAACCCACTGTTCCTTGTGGATTATCTAACCCTCTTGCATGTTTGAAAGCACTACCTTGCTAGTTGTGAAGCTGAATTGTGTCTGTTTTATGGCCTCAGACATTAATTCTACGGAGCTTTTCAGACAACAGCTGAGAAGAAGTAGATTATATAATGTTTTCCTGGCAAGATACGAAATCCCTGTCTCCAGTGTTGAGGGATTAACAACTAAAGAATTCTTGGTTATTTCTATGTACCGCTAATGTTAGTGGAAGGAGTTGAAAGCAGTGAAGTAGAGATGGGAGAGTAGCTGACAGTAAGGTTTCTGAACCATGTAAAACCAGTGCTGGGATTCGGGATGCCAACTTGTCAGAAGGTTACCTCCTTGGTACTTGGGACACACATCATTGGTTTGTTTGTATCTTCTTTTGACCATTTGATATTTTCTTGCACCAAAACGTGTTATAAAGAAGGTTCCTTTGATGTTCCTGTGCCATAGGCTATGTGGATATAAACTATGCAGGTTTCTTTGCTAAATACAGAGAATTACCAGGCCAAATCTGATGGAGGTCAAGCGGTTTTGACATGTGTAATTCTTTCAGCTGACCAGCTTTCACACAACAGCTGTCATTTTCACATCTTTGAGTGCAGTATTCCAAATTTTAAGTTAAACTTTTTTAGATTTACTTTTTTGTTTTGAGTATTTGAACACGTTATATACTTTACAAGCACCATTGCAATACTATCTGGTGGTGAAAGTTTGTGAACAAGGTATTTGATCTAGGTATTTTGGAGGCATCCATCATGGAAAATTGTGGGGAAATTGACACCATGAGATCTTAGAAACATGCCTTGTCTATTGCATGGTTTATAGTAAATTAGCTTTTCTTAAGCAATGCATCTATGTGTAAAGATTATTTCAAAGTTAGTATTTTTCAAGGAATTATTAGTGATTATCTCAAACCCCTCCCCTCAACTGTAAAACCACAATGCCATGTAAACACAGCTTGGATACAATTACATTAATTGCATATGTATATCCTTTCTAATTTGATTTTTTAAATTATTTTTAATATGGTGATTTCCTAGCAGTAGCCTGTGTCCTTGATGAGGCTTGGTTATTATAATATACTGCTTGTTTTCTGGAGCTTGCAACAGCTCCCAAATGTATTTTATTTGTTTATTGATGGTTTTTAAATTACTATTTTTTAGATCACTAATGCTATAAAGAAAAACTTGCCTTTTTTTTTTTTTTTTTTTTTCCCCTGGGGGAGAGCTCTTTTTATTGCTGGACAATGAAATACTAATTTGAATTACTGAAATAGTTAACTAGGTTCAGTACAGTATTTTTTTCAGAAATCTTGATTTTTCTTTAGATTAATTTTCTATGGCAAATACATATATAAATTACATTCTTTTCTTCTGTGCTGATGGAAATTATAAAATGTCTTTTTATATCACCCTACTTTTTCAGCTTGAAATTGAAAGTGTTAACAATTTTTACAGATACATGGATTCATTGCAGTTTAGCTTTAATAATGTTTAAGTTACTTTAAGAATGACATAACTTTTTTCCTTTTTATAAAAAGGCTAGCAGAATTTCCCAACCATCGAAGTCTTTTCAGCAGAACACACCTTCCAGGATCAACTAAAACAAAAGATTCCAAATTTAGACCTCCTGATTGTGTTGACAATATGAAGGTGGAGCATCGAATGAAAAATGACTGTTCAAAAGATGCATACCACAGTTACTCATCTCATAACACGGACAGTGGGAAGTCTGGCTCTGAAAAAAAGAACACTCCAGTTTTGCCGAGGTACCCTCCTGAAGAGCTCTGCAGTGATGGGACTCACACCTGTGCACCGAGCTATGACCATACCTCCAACAAGGACAACAGAAAGGAAAGAAAAGAAACTAAGAGTAATGAACAGCACAGTAGGGGAAATGTCAACAAATACAAAAGAGAAGTACATCAGAGCACTGGAAATGATGGTGACAGTGAGGAGGGGAATTCAGATCCTCAACAGAAGCTGAAAACCCTTTCAGAGAAGGCTAGTAAAAATGAGCTGCAACAAAAAAGTCAGAGCATGAAACTCAAATGTAGTCCAAGTGTGGAAAGAAGAGTAGAAAGGGGTGTTTCTTCATGGGAGAAACAGACAGCTGGTAAAGACAGATTTCAAACAAGAGGTGAATTGTATGCTGATGAAAGATTACAAAATGTATCTAAAAAGGACATTAAAACACATGATAAAGGTGAAAAACATGCTGGCCAAAAAAATAAACCAAATGAGAAGCTGCAAGAACAACCAAGGAGGCCTGGTAGGGGAAGTAGTCCACACTCCAAGAATGAACATTCAAAGAGTCTTCATGAATCACGTAAATCTCGTGTGGAAGAGTCTAGGAAGGTAAAGCACATTGACTGCAAGAGAGACAGGGGAACAGATGATCATACCTCTCGAGAAGGAAAGACTTCACCTTCTAATTCCAACAGCAGAGAGCATAAATATGCACGCTTGAAGGAAAGTAGTAGTAGACATGAATGGGAAACACCACATTCCAAATCAGAAAGACACAGAACTGAAGAAAAAAGGAAAAGGGAAAGAGAGGATCAGGACGAAAATAGACATTTTAGAAATGAAAAAAAAGTTGCAAAAGAATTTTGTCACCAATCTGTAAAAGACTCCAAGAAAGGTACACATGTTACAAAAAGTGAGAGAAACAAATCCTGTAAGCTGGAAGAAACGTCCAGAGTAGCAGATAGCTTAAAAGATAAGGTACCCAAAACTAAAAGTAATCGCACTGGGGCAAAAAGCAAAGACTTAAAACTTAGCTTTATGGAAAAGCTAAATTTAACTCTTTCTCCTAATAAGAAACAATGTCTTTCTGCAATGGATGGACTTAAAACATCTTCCCAGAAGGCCACTGATGAGGGAGGTACAGAGCTCACACTGCAAGCAGAACTTTTAGACTCTGCCCACCCTGTAGACTGTGGTCCCACAGAGCACAGTCGTTCAACACTACAAGTTCTGGACACTGCAGCTCAGAGCAACGTGGAACCGGCACTGCCTGCTTCTGCCAGTTCTGAAAATGGAGCCTTGAAAGTAGGAGCAGCAGATCCAGCACAGTCTGAAAAACTGCCAGCAGTCACAGCTGATGAACCAAGCTCAGAAACTGTACCAGAAGCAGAAGAGGGTCAGGTACAGCCCCAAGCCTTGCCAGAAACAACAAAGGTGCTGGTTCCTGATGAGATGGAGGCTGAAGCGCCATCAGAAGTGGCAGAGGCTTGTGATCAGGTTGAATTGGAAGCCTCAGTAAAAACAGCAGCAGTGACAGGTGTGCATCACCCTGAATCTTTGCCCCTGGAGGTGACAGGGAGTGTGGCAGAGTGTGAAGAGCTGCCTGTGACAGAGGGTGAGATTCAGGATGATTATGTACCAGCAGCAGAAGTGGCACAACCTGAACCTGCAAGTGCAAGTATGGGAGACCTTCTAGAGTCAGCAGCAGAAAAGAAAGAGGAAGGTAAAATATGGCTGGCTGCTGACATAGCAAGCTCTGAAGATCGGTGTGGCTCTCAAAATGTTGTCTTAGATGACTCAGAAGCCAGAAGTTCTGGTAACCTGGAGTCCTCTGATACCGCAGATGATATCAGTGAAACAAAACCAGACTCTTTAATGGAAGTAGTTAGGGATGATGATTGCCTGGCTGCAGAAAATGTTGACTACCCCACTGAGGAAAAGAGTATCTGTGAAGTTAATACAAGTTCATCTCATTCACTGGACAGAACTCTGGGTACTGATAAGAATGAACCACTAGTTGACCAGAATGCCTGTGATCTGGGGCCAGACCTAACCGATAACAGTACTGCAACAGCATCTTCTCTCAGTGGCGAGATGTGTTCTGTAACTAAAGAGAGAGAAGCTAACCCAGTTTCTGTTGATGATGACAGCTCAATACTGAGCATTGATCTCAATCACTTGAGGTATATTCCAAGAGCAATCAGCCCACTGAACAGTCCAGTACGTCCTTTGACTAAAGCACTGAAGATGGAAAGTCCCTGTAAAGGCCTTGTGAAGACTTACAACAAAGGTATTTGTATATGTATATTCTAATTTATTTTCTACTTAAAACTTAAGAGGATCCACTCACGGAAAGCAAAAATTACTTCTTTTAACTGCTTTCTGAAAAACAAATTGTGTCCTCTTAAGCTGTGTATGTCTCAGTGGTCCTTTTTGTTAGTAGTGGAAGCATTTTATGTTGCAGCCAAGATTCTAGCCATTTGAATACTAGTGCTCTAAAAATTGGAGTTGGTCACTACTGACAGAAGACTGGTCGAAATAAGAGTTTTGTATTAACTTGCTAAAAAAAATACATATACTTCATTTCTTAATTGTGTCAAGTTTTGCATAGATTTCTTTAGGTTTTTCTCTGAAATTGGGGAAGCAAAAGTGATGTAGGAACATATTCTTTCAAGTATTTGTGAATTTAAGTCTTTCTTGTAATGTCCTGCTGCAATTTAAACAAACAAAAATTCTTGGAAGTTTAGATTTCTTAGTAGAAAAGTGACATTGAAATCTGGTTTTTTATGTTTCAGAGCATAACTGTACAAGATTATTAAAACATTAATGGATCATTTGTTCTTAATTTGTTTTAGTTTTGAAATTGTAAAAAGAAAACCCTTTAAAGCTCAAAGAAATACAATAAACTAGCAGCTGCTGAAGCAAACGACCCAAACTCATTATAGCTCAGGCTTCCTGACTTCAAACTGTTCTGAAAAATCAGTTTACAGAAGAGAATGTTGCAGGTTTTTCTGAAAATATCTGTTTAAAATTGCATTCTATATGGTGATTAGCAAATTGTTTTCTTTTTATAGATGTAATTCCTGAAAGTACCGTTGTCATCTGTCCCTCAAAGAACTTGTCAAAGGAGGTAAACAAAGAAAATCAAAAGCCAGTTAGTATGTCTGATGAGCACTTGAGGATGGAGTCCCAGCTAAGTATTTCTTCAGATGAAATAGAAGAAGGTGAAATCGTAAGTAGTGATGAAGAAAAAGAAAAATCTAAACCAGAGAGAGGCTCTGAAAATACAAAAAAGTCAAGACCAAAAGCTGCTTCTGAGACACGAAATTTGACCAGCAGCCCGCAGAATCAAAATAGCAAAACTGTGCACTGCAATGAAGATAGTGGAAAATTTGTTTCTGTGCAAGTAAGCACACAAAAAAACAGAGAGAGGCATAAAAATCAGACCTTCAGATCTTCAAAGAATATGAAGAAAAACAAAACTGTGAGCATTGCTTGTCTTGAAAAAATAGTTCACGTTATTGTTGAACCATCAAATATACAAGAAATCATGCAGATGCTCAGAGCTATACGAAAACAGATGAGGAAAAGTTATATGAAGTTCAAAGTACACTTCCCAGTTCAGCATTTTCACAGAATTATAGAATCTGGGATCATAAATTTTACAGCATTAATAAGGTACTTGAACTTTTCCAAGATGTGTGCATTAGGTGATACATTAAAATTGAATATCTGTGATATTATAGAGTCAAAACTTAAGCAAGTTAAAAAGAATGCAATAGTGGACCGTCTTTTTGACCAGCAAGTGTCAGATATGAAAAAGCAGTTGTGGAAATTTGTAGATGAACAGCTTGATTACTTATTTGACAAGATACGGAGAATTATAATAAAGCTGTGTGACGTGGGAGATGAGGGTGAGGAAGGGAAGTTCGAAAGGGCTGGAAAGCAAAACCACAAGATCAGTCATAAAAATGATATGCAGAGATCTAGAAAAAAGTCCCCGAAAGATGGTTCTCAAAAGCCTGAAGAGTATATTTCAAAGCAAACTGTGGATGAGAAAAATAAGACAGGTGCGCCAAAAACTGCCTTTACAAAATGTCTTAATTCCATTGATAACACAAGAAATTCCCAAACAAAAGTTCACCTCTCTAAAGAGAATAATTTACAAAACACTCTTACTCCACTAAAGGGTGTTAAATATGAAAAGGAAGGACTCCAGCTGTCCAGAGATGTTAACAAATCTGATCTTAGTTATGAGCTTCTCACAGAACAACAAGCCTCCAGTCTTACATTTAATCTAGTAAGTGATGCTCAAATGGGTGAAATTTTCAAAAGCTTATTGCAAGGTTCTGATCTCTTGGAGAAAAATGGTGGCAATATCAACAGAAATGAGTGTGAATTCAGGACTCCAGAAAAACAGTTTTTAGACAGTCATAAATGTGGGGATAATGCTGCTGAACTGGAGCAAGACATCGCTCCAAAGGAGGTGTGCATGGATTGTAAACTGGAAGAGGATATTAGTTGGACTATTGTTTCACCTGTAAGAGCTCCCTCATTAGCGTCTAGGGCTCAGATGCCTGTTGATCCAGATGTTTTGGATGAGAGCTGTATGTTTGAGGTTTCCACAAACTCAGCTTCATGCAAAGAAGATGAATGCATTTTACAGAAGAATAAATCGTGTATTTCTTCTATCCTCATTGAAGATTTGGCTGTTTCCTTAACGATTCCATCACCTTTGAAATCAGATGCTCACCTCAGCTTCCTAAAACCTGAGAATAATTCTACCTCAGCTCCAGAGGGTGTTGTTAGTGCACATTACAGCGAAGATGCACTTCTTGGAGAGGAAGATGCCACAGAACAAGACATTCATTTGGCTTTAGAATCTGATAACTCAAGCAGTAAATCAAGTTGTTCATCATCGTGGACGAGTCGTCCTGTTGTTCCTGGTTTTCAGTGTCGCCCCAGCCTACCAATGCAAGCAGTCATCATGGAGAAGTCCAATGATCATTTTATTGTAAAGATTCGGCGGGCAGTGCCACCTGCCTCACCAGCACCTGATCAGATGGCTCCAGTGAAGGAGGCGCAGGCATCCTCAGCCAAGATTGAAAAAGGAGAAATGAGAACTGGGGAGAAAGAAAGGGACAGCCAGAGTGCCACCGTGAGAGAAATGGTCGAACCAGATCTGGTTAAGATGGATCACTTGCCTCATGTCAGCACCGAACAAGAACAAAACCCTGCCTCGGCTCCGCCTCTGAAGGAGTCACACAGTAGTACTGGAAAGGAAGAAACTACTGGCTTGCTTGTAACCTGTAGAAAATCTTCAGACGAAGAGAGCCACAACACTGAAAGCCCAGATAAAGGCTCAGAGCAGTCTGAGGCACAGAAATTAAAAGTATCTGAAAACATAAATGAAATGCATGTTAGACCTCAAGCTTCTTTTCCTGCTGGTTGCAATATGAAGTCATGCATAGCAGATGATATCGTTAGTGCAACCTCATGTCATGCAATGGAATCCAGAGCAGATGATGGGACTCGGGAAGCTTCAACAGGAAACTCAGAAGTCAGTGATAAAAAGGAAGAACTGGAAAAAGGCTTTGATGCATCTGTAGACCTAACAGAAGAGCTTTCTAATGAGACTGTAGCAGGTGAATGTGATCTTGAAACAAAACCCAGTTCAAAGACTAATGGAGGGTGTCAGATAAGTATAGATGATAAAACTAATAAAAAGAGAAAAAAAGAGACTGTCAAAGAGAATTCCAATTCAAAAAGGCAACGAAAAGGAACTGAATCAGCAGGTGGTGAAAGTAATAACAGGTCTGAAGATAGAAATTCATCACTCAAGCAATGTTCCAGTAAGAAGAATGAGATACAGCAGAATAAAGACTCTTCTCCCTTGGCTTCGTCTCCATCATCACCTAGCCTCTATGCCAAAAACATAATTAAAAAGAAGGGAGAAGTAGTAGTTTCCTGGACAAGGTAATTTCTGATTTTATCTGCTTGATGGCTTTAGGGTTTTTTTAAACTACATGAAACACTGAAAAGAGGGAAGAAAAGGGTATTTAGCTAATGACCAAAGTTATTTGGTAGCTCTACATCCTTCTCTAAAAAGGAGAATAGGAGCCTCCTTTTATCAATAAAGGATTGCTCTGGGAGGTTGATGTCTATCACTTATCCACATCTCCCAAAGCAAGAGTCCTCTTGGCTTTTGTTTTGAAAGCTTATATGCAGAGGTAACAAGACCTACTGTAACACACTGTATGTTCTTGTTATTTCCCCTATCCGGTTTATTTTTTCTGTCCAAAAATTCCAGCCAGGCTTGGTAGGGGATGGAGATCCTTGATGTTGCTACGAAGCATTGGTGACTGGTGAAGAACAGGTAGAGATTCCCCCCTCTGAGGGAAGGTATGAAAGCGAGCAGTTTTCTGTTTTCGGGTCTGAGCTGCTCAATCTGTGGAAATCTACCAGTCAACCATTCAATTCTACATATTTCAATTTGCAGGATGTGGGTGACAAATGAGATGGCTGTATGTGTCAGTAATACATGCAAAATTACTGTGATATATTCTTATTTTTAAGAAACTGTAGTTGGCAGATTTTGCTGTTCTTGCTAGAACTTGATACAATCAACACTTTATAATGGGGCTTCAAAAATTTTCAGGACAGACCTTTCTAAACTATAGTTCAGATGTAAAGTTTCTAGGTAGCATTTTGAAAGAAAACCAGTTCCTTCGTGGAAAAAAGACAGCAAAAGCTAATGTGATTTTTTAATGTGCAAACCAACAAGGTAGAAAGAGACAGTTTTCTGTATGAATATGACCAGTTTTCAGTTCCACAGTTTTTGTTTATTTTTTAAAAAAAGACGTTTACTTAAATAACTAGTCATTACATTGTTCTTTGAAATTGAAGAAAATAATTTATTGAAGTATGACAGATTTCAACCAAGTAAAGTTATTGTCAATACACATTTTGCCTAAATTCATTGATGAGACAAACAGGAAATTGGTGACACACTTCAGAATAGACTCATGGGTTTTTATTCTCATGTGAGCAGTAGATGTGCTCTGAGTGTGTTTGTTACATTAAGCCACTTAGAGAAGTCAAATACCTCTCTGGTTTATCTTTGAACATCAGTGGGCCTTAGGTGAAAGCTGCTGTTTAGCCATGCAAACTGAGGCATGTGCACCTGGAACTGCTGACCTCTGTTGAATTTGAGTTCCTTTCAATCCAAGTTTAAATATCTGGTTTGGAAGCTTAAAGTTCTTTGACTTTGGTTTGGGGCTAGCTCTGTTCTAACAACCCTGCCCTTCCTAGCAGGGGAGCATAACCTCCACTACCATATGTTTGTACTGACTCTACTACTCTGTGCTGGTAGAAAAAAGAATCCTCCATAAATCTGTTGCTGCAGTTTGAACTCATGTTCTGTAGTTTAGGAATTCTCTGAATTTTATATATGCCTGTATGTATTCTTTTGTCTGTGTACATGTATATGACTATATGTATTAATATTTTTAAAATGCATTTTTGCTGCAGAAATGATGATCGAGAAATTTTACTGGAATGTCAGAGAAAAGGACCATCAAGCAAAACCTTTGTTTCCTTGGCCGCTAGACTGAACAAAAGCCCAAATCAGGTAGGTGATGATCATTCTTATATATACTACCAGCAGTATTCCTACATTTACAATTGCAGTTGAAACAAAAATCTTTATAAATCTCCCAGTTGTTACTTCTTAAAAATACATTTTATTAGGGGTATTACGGGGATTCCTCAGTACCTGTTTGATTGCTACATTGGAACTGCTCCACTCTTAATCCTAGTACAACAGGATTGTTCTGTTGTTGGATCAGAACTTAGATAAAGAAAGGCAATTTTGAGAGGCCTGAAGCCTTTGTACACCTTTAATAAATCAGAAAAAGTTCGAATTTAGAGCTGAGAAGTATGGTTGTGCAGAAAGGACATTTTTAATAAAGGCATTTCTTTTTTCCCTTTTACTTTTTACTGTAGAAGTTTCAAGAGACACAGATACCAAATTGATGTAGAATAGTCCCACAGGTTTGCATATAAGTTTATACTTGAGTTGAATTGCTCTCTTAATCTGTATCCTGCAAATCTAGAAAGGGAGAAACACATTTGACTCCATTAGGAAATCCTGCGTGACTGGGATTTGGCTGTTAGTATGTGTTGTATGGTTGTAGAGTTTTTGTGGGGTTTAAAAGCTGTTGGAGTGGCTGGTTGGATAAAACAATGTTAACTGTGCATTTATGCCTTTCTTCCCAGTTAGTTTGGTGTATCATCAATATGCTGTAGCAATATGTATACAGCAATAAAAAGTACTAGCTTAGAACTGAATGAGGTCACTGTGTCAGCTGTAGCTATGTTCAGCAAAAATATTTTTACTCTGATCTACAGACCAATTATGTAGAATCCCTGGCAGGCAGATTACTCCATGTTGAGCAAAAAATACCTGAACAGTTGTACAAGAGGGTAGAAAACCAATAAATGGTGCTTTTTGTGGAGTACAAAATAAGCTTTTGTCTTTACATTTGCATCTTATTTATGGTTATGTGTGGCAAATTCAAGGCTAATTGGCCTTGAAGCTTTCATTTTTTTCTCCTTCTTGTAGGGAGTTAAACCTGTGTTGGCTCTAGCTGTCTTTAATTAACCTGAAAGGTATTTCAAATGTGAAAGGTATAGGAAGACTTCCTAGATGCAGTTAATCTGTTAATGGTGCTCCTAAACTTCTCCTACTAAAATTTCTTGGAAGCAAATAGTGGTGGTCTTAAAAAAACCTGATGTCAGGTTAATCTGTTTTAGTAGATATGGAAGTTGGCGACCTTAATAATATCTCTTTTTTTTCTTTTTTTCTTTTTTTTCTCCATTAGGTTTCAGAAAGATTCAAGCAGTTAATGAAGCTATTCAAGAAATCCAAGTGCAAGTAGACTCAAACGAAGTTGCTTCATAGTTACAGGGCTTGGCTGTTACCTGCAGGGATGGACTGGAGCCACTGCATTCATACAGTGGGATTACGGGGAGGTATCCAAATCAGAATACTGAGTTTGGTAAACAGTGCACTGTTAGTTATTTACTTGTTCAAGTTTCCTCTGAACTTCTTTAACAGAGTAACACAGAGAGAACTTCACAAACCAAGTGGCTAGGAAAGAAAGGGCTTTGACACTGCACATGAGGCAGTATCATTTCAAGGGGGTCATCTCCTGTTAGTTAAAGGTGTTCTGTGAGTGGAGACAGGGGCAAGAGTGGGAGAGGTGGCTCTTGCTTCACTTTTCGGAAGTTCTGTGTGTGTTGATGTTGAACTGTGGTCATAAAAAGTAAGAGTGCTTTGGAATCCAGTTGGTAGATAATCCTGGAAAAGGACAGGTCGGTCGTCTTGGTGACTGTGGAAAATATTTTAAGAAATGAGGCCTTTTTCTTTTAAAATTAGGCAGGGCAATGATAAGCAATGATTCCAAAAGTTGCTTATCTAATAATTGAATTCTGTTGCTCAGGAATAGGTGGATCTTGCAGCTTGGTCTTAACAAACATTTATGACAATTGTTTACTAGAGATGTAAATCTAAGAGAATCTGTTTTCACAATAGTCAGTGTGCAGGGTAGCATAAATGTTACTTTACATGAACGCTACTCTGCAAAGGCCATTATGTTTTCCTGTTCCAAATTACATCTGGAAAAGGTACTTCATTTAG
Organism: Pycnonotus jocosus; assembly: GCA_013400435.1. Taxonomy (NCBI): domain Eukaryota; kingdom Metazoa; phylum Chordata; class Aves; order Passeriformes; family Pycnonotidae; genus Pycnonotus; species Pycnonotus jocosus. Next base: position 740,236 of record VWYP01016645.1, on the reverse strand, counting down.
GTCTTCAACATAAACAATCTGTTTTGTTGAAAAAAAAAAAAAACAAA
>VWYP01016645.1:608287-730448 GCA_013400435.1 Pycnonotus jocosus | reverse complement strand
CGGCTCCGGCTCCGGCTCCGGCTCGGAGGGGAAGCGCCGCGAGGAGGGCGCGCCCAGCCCGCCGCCCGCAGCCTCGGGACGCCGCGTGTCCATGGCAAGTAGCGCCCGGGACAGCCCGCGGGAGGGGGGCGGCGAGGGGCATCGGCACCCTGTGCCGGCCATGGGGAGGAGGGGGAGAGCCCGGCGGCAGAACGGTTCGGGCAGGACTTCCAACACAGCCCCAGCGCCTCGCGGCCCCCCGGACAAAGCCAAGCTCCCAAACGCTCGGCGTCCTTCTGCCGTGAAAGCAGGAACACCAGGGAATTACTGAGTCCCGAGGAGCTCTAAGCCACCGAATCCCAGCTTCTTTATACTTACTCATTCCATCATCCCAATCAACTTGACGAGGATTGTCCCAGGGAAAACCACTTCAGCTCCAGCCACTGTAAGAAAGAGAAGCTTTGAATTCATTAAGTTCAATGACACAACTTCTCTCAGTTTCAGGTTTGCCCCACAGGTGACCTCCAAGTTGAATAATTGTTCACTGAATAAATCAAAAGATCTACGTGTAAAACCCCCCCACCAAATAATTGCAATGCCAGAGCTGACTACAGATTTGCTTTTTCAGCAGCTCTTCCTTTTCTTTGGCCATATGCTCTAGGGTTGCTTACAGTCGTAATGTTGATAAGATATAGTGCTCGTATTCAAGAATCAATGAGGCTTTCTTAAAAGTGATTTGAATTCTGGTCGCCTCAGATCCCAGGTTTTGTTCCTCGAGATCATAGAGGCTCCTTTACAATTTTTTGCAGTAGCAAGCCCATACATACCTTTTTATAGGGCATGTAATAAACAAGATTACTTCACACAATGCTCAAAGTCACAGATTCTGTCGAATTTTTTTTTCCTTGCTCTTCCTAAGCACTGCCCCCCCCCCGCCTTCTGTTTTCCTATATACAAAACAAACAAAACTGACCAAANAAAACAAACAAAACTGACCAAACAACCAACTTCAAATCTTTTTTGGTAAGAAACACAAGGCGCTGTTACATTGCTCATCCAAAAACTGTTTGTGAGTTCCAGTTTTCATGGGGCTGCAGTTCCTACAATAAACTGCCAGCATAAACCATATGAAATTGTCACTCAGGGCAAATTTAACCACTTTCCATTTCAACCTTTCTAGTACAGGGAGAGGGCCTAGAGCCTAATCTGTTGATCTGCTGGGTTTTGATACTCAGATAGAAGGCTCTTTAGAAAGGTGAAGTGCAGAAAATCATCCAAAGCAAGACAGAATTTCAGTAGCACTCTGTTGAGAACTCACAGAAGTTGCTTGACAACTTTTCCTGTGCAAAGACAATGATTCTACCTTCCAGGGGAGATCTTCAGAGAAATGCAGCCAGTTTGCAAAACAATGTAATTACTCTTGAAAGTAACACTCTCCCAGCATGCTGTCTTTGGAGATCATTGTGTATAGGACTTGTGCTAGCATTTTAAAATGTGGCTGATGTAGGTATGCTACCTGGTGCTTCCTGCTTACAGCATGCAACATTTAAAAGTACATGTACTTCTTAAAACAATTGAGGCAAGGTTTTGGCACATGCACTTTATTCTGGCACTGCTGCAGCATTTTTATGAATGCTGATTTCAATACACAAATATGGTGGTGCATCATAATTATGTTGAACCTGGGCATTAAAACTTGAATACTCTTCCAGTCTGTATTCCTCAATTGCTGTACTATTTAATTTGGTCAAAAGCACTCAGCTTTGGTTTGATTTGTTTTGATTTTCAGAAGACAATAATCATGTATTAATGATAGAATCATAGAATGATTTGGGTTGGAAGGGATCTTAAAGATCATCTAATTCCAACCCTCACCCTGTCAAGGGACACCTTCCACTAGACCAGGTTTCCCAAAGCCCCATCAAGCCTGGCCTTGAGCATTTCCAGGGATGGGGTGTTCACGACTTCTCTGGGCAAGCAGTTCCAACACCTCACCACCCTCACAGTAAAGAATTTCTTCCTACTAAACCCACTCTCTTTCAGTTTAAAGCCATTCCTCCTTGACCTATCACTACATGCCCTTGCTAACAGTCCATCTCCAGCTCTCTTGTAGGCTCCCTTTTACTTACTGGAAGGCCACTATTAGGTCACCTTGGAGCCTTCTCCAGGCTGAACATCCCCAATTCTCTCAGCCTTTCTCATAGAAGAGGTAATGTTTAGATAAAAGAAAAATATGTATGATTAGATTCAAAATCTATTGATTATATATTTTTTAAATAAGTACTTAAAAGTAATTATATTTTAAAAAATCCAAATTAAACATACAGAAACTTTACCTACTGCCATTCCTGATTAGCAGTGACTTGCAACAGTAATGCAGAGAAAGCACAGAAACTTCTTAATATAACAGTGAATCTACATGCTCATGCTCTAAACAGCCAAAATACAGTCTGTTCTAACCTGGGTGTTACTAATTTAAGCTGGGTGGCCTAACAGCAGAACTGATGCTATTCTGTAATTTTCTTTGATATCTTTCCCAAACTATCATCTTTAGTTCCATACTGGTTCAAGTTTTTTCTTCTTCCCCTCATTCACACCATTCTGCCAGAATTTGTAGCATTTTTTGTATTAAGTACAATGAGAGAGGAGTATCAACATTGAAAATATCACTTTCTACATCTCAGTAACCATTCTAACAACCTCCAACCAAACACATGTTCTGTGCTGAGACAGCAGGACAGATGCAGCTGCCCACAAACATCATAATTCCCTTCCTAGCTGAAAGAAAACCTCAAAGTTACACAAAATCCATCCATCTGATACTGCAAGAGTCTACAGACAAGTCAACTGCACTCTGAGCTGTGGCATTGGAAGCACAAACAAGCCTAATGGTACAGTCTATGGATGCTTGACCTTCAACCAGTGATGAGCTTTTTTCTGACCAATACTCTCAATGCCGTTTCCACACCAAAACCAAATCTCTAAGAAGTAAATGATAATCATTAGGGACAAATAAATGTTTTAAAAGTTACCTCTTGTTATGTATTGCACCCTCTGGATCAAACAATGAAGATCAGGTGGTGGATAGTAATTGGCTGGGTCATATAACGGGATTTTTTTCATAAGTACAAAACTGCATCTCTCAAGGGAACAGGAAGCTTGTCTTAGGACTTTCTCTTTGGAGGAAAAGTTACTTTGGATCCTTAGGAGAGCATGCATTTAATTCTTCACTGAAAGCCCCTATGAAACAGTGCAGTAGGATATTGAATACAAAATGCATGTTTGGCTATCAGGATTCCTCAACTTTTCCAGACTTCAATTCAAACCAGACCAGCTCTGTATATAAAAAAGAAGAAACGCCCTTCCCATTGGTAGGATTCATACAGACGATCCATATTTGGCCACAATACCGACTGGAAGGCTGTTTAAAACTTCTGTATCTGGAATTGGTGGAGATGAAGAGCCATTTCATCATTTTACATCCAACTGCACCATAAACCTCTGACAAAATATTTACATTGCAACTGTTTAGTTTTACACCCAAACCATTCACTCTTCATGTTCTCTTCCATTTCTTTCACATGGCATTATTCAAAGTTAATCATTATTCAGACCAGGAAGCAAAAATGAGAGAGACAGAAAACCTAAAAAACTTATTTGACTAAAGATCCATTGGGAAAAAAATAACTTTTTTTGAGCCACTGCTGGACAAGCTTTAGGTTTGTTAGATTCTGAGGACAGACAACCAAAACTGGACCTTCAAGCACATAGTAAAGCAAAGGTGGAGAGTCAATGCACGACATGAGGGTTATTTCCAGCTGATTTCTTTCCACCTAAACACAATGGCAAGGGCATTGCTGACTATATGGATGAGCTAAGCTCAACATAGTGTTACAATACTCTACCCTGACAGGGGAATCCAGCAACTGTGTACAGCTGAAATCAGACTATCTGCAAGTCTCTAAAACCTTGGTCCTGAGGACCACAGTCAGCATGCTTTGAAGTGACAGAACAAAAGTTGTTCACTGAGTACCGTCTCTAAGCTAATAATTCCCAAGGCTCACTTACAGGATACATCTTAGAGAATAAACAGTATTTTATCTTCTAAGAGATATTGTGGGTACACACATAGTTCTTCCCTAAGGTTTGCATCTCTTACCACATTTTAACTTTTATTAAGGGGGAGATACAGCTACAGAGCTAAAGGGCATCTTCTGCATGGTCCCAGGCTGCCAGACTCCCTTAGAAGCAGACCTTAGATGGCAGCTTTTCACACACAACTGAGTGAAAAGAGCTTCACTGAATTTAGTATATCCATAATCATAGCTTGACGGCCAGGAGGTGGATCCACAAAGGTGTGTAAGAATTTTGCTCCTGTCAATAGGACTCTGCACATGAATGATGTGAGAAAAAAACCCTCATAATTTTCACTAGTCAGGGTCTTGACTGGTGGATAATACATGCTTAAGCTTGATGAGATTAATAGACTGATGCAGTCAAATATCAGTATATAATGAGTACAGATAAAACTTGTGCTCTCTTGAAAATAGACAGGGCCAGGAATTATGGCCCAGAACAGGCATCTGGCTCTTGGAGCATTGCACTGAGGGTATTGTCCCACAGCCTCTGCATGCAAGACTTTGTCAAGCCATTAGGACCATGCAGTAACTCTCCTATCTCTGGCAGCATGAAAAACAGATCTGAGCATTCCAAATGAACAATCAGAGAAGACAGCAGCTTTACTTCCAAAGGAACCATTTGCCAGAATCAAGCAGTCTTCCTCCTCATCCATTTTCTGCAAACCAGGGAATGATTGCAGAATGATCAGAAAGCTCAGCTGAGATGACCACAGCCTGATGTTCCACCTTCAGAGTGTCACAGTGTCTTCCCAATTCAATAGCTGAATGCAAGAATTTCTACAAATGCTGGAGGCTGTCTGGTATTTCATTGTTAGCTGCATTTGAAGTCTTTGCTAGCCATGTTTCCCACCTTCTAAAGCAGAGGATTCCAGTTCCATGCTACCTGAGCAGGATGTCCAGCATCATTTCTTTTGAGTCTTTATCTAGATGACAGTTTTCTAAAGAATTCTATGGTGTGCTCTAAAACCCAGGAGTTTTAATTTGGTTAACTGATTGGGAATATTTACACTAGATTGGCTGCTCTCTTCACAAAGGGACCAACTTTCAGATGACTTGGAACTAATTATCATATTTGCAACCCATGCCCAAACCTGTATAAAGAGAAATACTGTGCTCATGCTCTTGCTACAGTACCCATGGGTATTCTAAGAAGATGGGGGGCTTGACATTAGATAATGTTTGTGTTTCTTCATGAAGGCATGATAAGTTCCTAAATCCAAAAACAAAACTGGAAATTGTTAGAAGATGTATAATGATCTTAGCAACTAAAATTACTAGATCAAGATTTTCATAAAGAATTAGACATTTTAGGCACTCTAGATTTTTGTTTTTCAACAAGTGCTGCATCTTCCCCATCCTCTCCTCCAGAGTGCCCTGTGCTTTCGCAGTGTCATTTTTCTAAGTCTGTATTTTTGGTTGCGATGTAACCAATGTATCTTTAAAAGCAAGGCTCCCCTCTCATGGTGAATGAAGGGAATAAAATTGACAATGAAGCAGGTGGTGACACTGATAGTCTCAGATTGCAGACTTAGTCTGAGATAGTGCTGCTGATTTTATTTTTTTTTGCAGAAAAGAAAGTCTCTGGAGCTGAAGTCCTGATTCTGTCAAAGTTGTGAAAATTTTACAATTCACTAGGTTTGGTTTCCCTCATTGCACTGCTCTTGTATTCCTCTATGCTGTTCAATTTTTTCCTGTTTCACAATTCTCCATTCAGCTTTGAGCCTCTTACCCACTGGGAAAACACTCCATAGTGAGCAGGATAGGGAAGAGAAAGCTGCTGTTCAGCATGAGTGCTTGCCATCTTCTTCAGAACAGGGCGTGTTTACTCAACCTTTCAACAACGTGTAAGGAATAAATACCCACTTATTTAATTAGCTGCTCACCTGCTCTTGTTTCTGGGGCTGCAACATCTTGATAAGAGTGAAAGTACATTGAAATAACAAACCTGATAACCACAGAACAGTTATTTATACAGCTGAGCTCCACCAGGAAAACCTACAGGTGGAGTAAGGGACTGGCAAAACCCTGTGTTCCTCTAGGATTTTTGAGAATCCTTAAAGGAACTCACATTTACTCTTGTTGGTAACTACTGCTGGTTTTGTACAGTTTTTTTCAGTGTAAACACCTCTTTAAAAAACAAATAAGTCCCATAGTACTTGTATTTTATTCTGCCCTGAAGCACTCAGAAGAAATTTGTGGTGGTGACAGCATGTGTACCAATTATCCTATAAAAGCCACTTGGCCACCCAAAGGTAACTGTTCACCACTTGCACAAACACAGATGGACTTTGGGTGTCAGCAGCAGTTAAGCACTAATTAACCCCTCTGAGGATTTGTGCAGCAACAAATAAGCTGGATTTTAGAAAGTGTAACTTGTTTAATTGAGTCCATCTTTGTAAGGTTTTAAAGGATTCAAAAATATACAAACCCCTTTACTAGGTACAGGAAGAGCTACTAGGGCAGGTTCACTGATTTCAAACAAAGTACTGAATCACAGAATTATAGAATCAGAATGGTTTAGGTTTAAAAAGACCTTAAAGATCATCTAGTTCCAACCCCCACACCCATAAGCAGGGACACCTTCCACTAGACCATGTTGCTCAAAGCCCCATCCAATCTGGCCTTGAACACTTCTAGGGATGCTGCGTCCACAACTGCTCAAGGCAACCTGTTCCAGTGCCTCATCACCCTCACAGTAAAGAATTTCTTCCTAATATCTAATCTAAACTTACTCTCTTTGAGTTTAAAGCCAGCACCCTTTGTCCTATTACTATGCCCTTGCTAACAATCCCTCTATGGCTTTGCTGTAAGCCCTCTTTAGGTACTGGAAAGTGCTGTAAGGTCTCCCTGAAGCCTTCTCCAGGCTGAACGACCCTAACTCAGCCTGCCTTCACAGGACAGGTGTCCCAGCCTGTCTGAGCATCCTCATGGCCCTCCTCTGGACTTGCTCCAGCAGGTCCATGACATTCTTATATTGGGGTCCCAGAGCTGGATGCAACACTCCAGGTGAGGTCTCAGAGGAGCCGAGTAAGAGAGGGAGAATCATCTCCCTCAACCTGCTGGTCACACCAATGCATTCATGTATTTATTTTGGTTCAAAATCAAGGTGTTTCCCCTCTTCCCACTCTCCCCTTAGCACTGAACAAAACCCTACAAAGTATGTAGGTTGTCAGCTAAACACCAGATTCCCTTAACTATGTATGTGCTGGGGTTAATTACTATGATAGCATTTCTTTTTCTTCTTTAAGCCAATTCAGTTTTGTGCTTTCTTTCTCTTATTATCTTCCAGAGCATGCTCCTAGAACTATCATCCATCATGAAAAAGTAAGGACATTCTAAGGAGAAGAAATAAACTGAGAGACTGAGCACAAACTGCCTTCAGCAGAGAGATGAAAAGCAGATTTTCTGTCATTATGTTCCCCTCTCCCACTGCTACAATGCTAAATTGATAATACAGTTTAAAAAAGCAAATACTCTGTTCCTCCATTTCATGCCAATCCCAGCTGTACTGTACTCTGACTCCTGGTGTTAATGGGTAGCTCACTCAATGACTCAGGATTTCTCTCACGTAGACTGAGCTGGATCTTGTCAGTGTGTGCTGCCACTGCAGAAACAGCCTTGTGTCTTGGGGGAGCGTTTTGGGATGTACAACTTGTTGTGCATGCTAGTGGTGTTCATATCAGAAACCAGCCTGATCCACAGAACTTCAAGGTAGCATAAGACCCAAGGCACCAACAAGAAAGGAATAGTTTGATTTTAAAGTAACCTGGAAGGCTATGTGGCCTCTATCTCTCCAGATTTCAGCAGCTTTGAATAAAAAGACAGAGAAAACACTCATGGAATCTGAAAGGATAGAAAATTAGAGAGAAAAATCAGCTGAAGAATATCTGCTGCTTGTCTGCCCATGCTAATGCAATCTTCAAACTCTGATAGAGCCTTTCCATGTTAATGTAGCCTCCTCATAGCTAATGCTTTTGGATTCAAAATTGAAACTAAGTGATATCAGACAATTTACTTTAAGTGCAACTTTCCAGTTTGCCATTTGAGAAGATCACATCATGGTCATGAAAATCTCATTTGCTTCACAGTCTCATTAATTCACACAGAAGAACCAAATGACAAGCAAAGCCAAAAAGCTCATTTCAGTTTGCTAGTACAACCTAACTTTGAAGGGTTGGCTTTCTGGGTTGTATGCAGGCCAAGGAAGCAGCCCAAGAAAGCAGCTCTTCCACTGATTTACTTGGAAAACAAAGCACCTTCTTCTGACTGTCTCTGATCCTGTTTCTGGCCACATACTTTAAGCTGCTTTTATTTGTCAAGCAGTTTACATTTGCTATCACCTCAGCAGGGAGTGATGCTCAGAACAAGTTTGTTTGCTATGCAGCTTTCCCTAAGCATAAAAATCCTCCATGACTTGACATCTCTAAGGCAAGGCTAGCAGAAAGCAGGACTGCAGGAAAATAAGTCAAGCATAAAGATTGCAGAGTTTTGTTTTTTTCTCAAGATCACATGATTTACATTCATATTCTGCCTCACTAGAAACTCATTGACAATTTGCCTGTGCATTTGTTCAGTATTTTAAGGAAAAAAAGGAAATACTTGAAATGGTGGCCATTAAATGCCAGCAGCAACAGAGGGATAGAGAAACAGCTTTTTTAATGTACTTTGTCTACTTCCAGGTTGTGTAGACATGGTGGATACAACATCTTCTGACAGATTTGATGGGGTGCAAAGCCTTCTTCGTATATGCCCAACAGGAAGATTTAGAAAACTGAGTAATGCAACTGGAAAGTAACATTTGATTTTTCTTCCATGAGAATTTTGATTGAAACATAGCAGGCAACTTCCACTGCTGCAGATGGAGGAGAATGCAGCTTGCACCTCTAAGGTTGGTGGCCAAGGGAACTCGATCTACACTCTTCTGTCTGGAGATAAGAAAGCCTGGGGACCTCCCTCCAGCAGCCTGGCCTCCTCCCCACTCCACAGACTATCATCCCAGCAAGTGCGTGAGCCAGGGCAGGACAACTGGTCATGCCATTCCCCCTTCCCTGGGTCTCCTCCTGCCAAGCTGCTGAGCAGGCTCCTGGCTTGCACCCAACACAAGGAGAGAGATGGTTGATGTGGGACTCACACAGCACAAACATCTCCCCGCTAGACCCCATGTCCTGCTTGTGGTAAATAGCATCTAAAGCTGTTGTAATTTCTTCTTTCCTTTCTGGCTTTCCTGCTAATGGTCCACGGCACAAGTTTTGCCTTTCAGAAAGGAATACTACAGAGATTTTTCAGCTATGTTTTGTTTCTACAGAAACCTCTCTCAGTTTCTCTCAGGTGTTCCTTAAAGGGGAAATAAACCTCAGCTTCTTCCCTTACCTTCCAACAAGTATACCGGCGCTGGGAAGACCAAAACAAAGACTGAGCAGAATTGCCTTAAGTCCTGCACTGGGGAATGGGTATAGATACAGTGTATTTGATCTTCCAAAAAAGCTTATTTCATGTTTGCAATGGAACACCCTGGGCTATTCCTGCAGATCAAAGGTAACTGGATCCCTGGATCAAAGACTACTGGTGAATTAGCAGTGGGACCACGTGAGCAGAAGTCTCTTCATCAGTCCAGAGATTCATCTGGCAGTAACAACCACATCCAACCCACCCTCCTGTATCCCATCTACAACCCATGTGTTAACTGAGCCCTGCAACATCGATTTCAGAGTCAAGATGAGACAATTTACAATACATAATGATATGTCTTTATTTCATCAACAGAAATGGTGTCTAGACAAAATTCAGTTAACACTAGCAATTCAAATGAATGAAAAGGGTTGGGTGGTTTTTTTTCATTTTTCTTTTTTTTGCACAATACTGTATTTACAATGAGTAAATGACATTTTAAATTCATTAGTTCATAGCAATGCTTTCTTCCAAAAAGGTAAAAATTCTTAGTAACAGAGAGTAAGCATCAACAGCCACCTCATTTATTTATACAATAAAAATCACAAGAAACCACAGTCACCTAGAAAAAAAAAATAAAGACAAGCTTAAGAACTAGTACAATAAAATGATGCATTGAATTAAGTTACATTAATCGCATAGAATTTGTGTAAAAAGTATGTAGAAAAAACACCTGATGTAACCTGTTACAGTCATTGACCAGTTATGAGAGGTACAGAGGGTTATACAGGTAGATATGTGTGAAAACTGTCCATACTGTTTGACCTGGGGAGGAAGAGAAGAGGGGTTGCACCCCCTTGCATACACTGATAAAACCCTGTTTTGAATATGGCCTCTGAAGTTTGTAAGGCATATATAAGAGGTGCACTTGTAACCAGCTGGTTCTGGAACAAACTCTTAGGGCATCCCCACCCTTGAAATCAAAGGTGATGCCTGCAACTTTGAGTAAACAACCACGCACCGAATATCACCAAAGTGTTTAGTATTATTCCTGCTGGTCTGAGGGATCCAGAGAACTTCAGGCAGAGCAAACGCAGCAGTGAGAATAGGACCGAAACCATGCACGTTTCTCTCATATCACAGATGTGGGTACCACGGGCCTGGGTGGGGGCTGCCAGCCACAACCCCAGCACAGGGCAGCTGCTCCCTCCTCTGCCCACATCCCAGAGCATGGGCTCCTCTGGCTGCAGGGATGTGCAGGGATGAGCCCATCGTCCACTGCAGACCCCGCCTGGCTCCCTCCAAAGCGGGGGTGGGGAGGGTCGTTCGGGTTTGTAGCCTGGGACCATCTCTGCTTCTAAGCAATCAATGAAATCAAACACTGCCAGTTCCCATTTCTATTTTGGGATGCTAGTTTCTTTCTGCATGCCCTTAATTAGCTCAAAGGGACAACAGTGGCACTGCACGAACCACACAGTGACTTTCACTTATGGCAAGGGCTCTGCCCACAGTCACCTAAGTTTGTATAAGAACAGGAGTCATCTAACTGGCTTTTTAGCAGTTGTTTGGCTGGGGTTGGTTTAAGCTTATAAAAAGATATTTTTAGCATTCCTTCCTGCCAAAAAGTGATTTTGTTTGCAAAAATGACAATATTATCCATGTAATACCTTAAAATGCTTATCAATAATTGACTTCGATATAAATAATACCTATCTTGGTGGAGTGTAGGAAAATACTGTACACTTAGTCTTTGCAAGTAATGCCATTTAAATTTTGAGAGTAAAGGGAATAATTATTCTACAGACCACCAACAACAGATCTTTTAAATATACACACACAGTATTTGAACATATGCATATACACATATATTGTATTCTACAGCATCAGACCTGATGCCTGAGTCATAAAATACTCCAGGGAGTATTGTATTATAAATATACATATATGTATTATAAACAGGAAAATACACAAACACACACTCTGACTAGAATTATAGATGTATGTATACATACATACATGTATTTTATATATGGATGCAAAATTAACTTGGACTGTGTTGGCAGAGACAAAACTGAAACGAAGCCAAAATCTGTTGAGAAAGTTTTTAACAAGAAAGAGAGCAGAAATTCTTTATGTTAATAGTTTGAGCTTCACCTCACTTCTGATAAAAATAAAACTGCTCCATACTTAGCAGATCCCCTCCTTACGCAACGCCGCTGCTCATACTGAGCTAAAACTTCTCAAGGCAGCCCTAAAATAGAGACTTTTAAAATGCTGTAGCCATGGGCTACAACATTCACCCAGAGGCACCTTCAAAAGCATCTCAGATTAGGAAAAAAAAAAAAAAGGTGGAAGCAGCACTCCTTGTTGCAATGCTAGAGGATGTGAAGTGGAGCAATATGTGAGCCTGTGGAAAGCTGGCAGATGTCCACTCCGTCCCACTGCAAAATTTACTACAGGTCTCCTATTCTGCAAACGCATCCCTTGCCCTCTCTTCACCACTACAGCAGTGGATTACAAGACACAGGTGAGGATGTGGTGTTGATTCTGGAATGGCAATGCTTCACCATGCTTTCTCCTAGTGGATCAGTTTTCATTTTATTACAGGATTATAGTGATTCCAGCATGCAGATTTGTTTTATTTCCTAGGCAATAATGAAGTCACATATTAAAAAAATTAACTATATATCTAGGCATTTTAATTTCTATTTAAGCACTCTTTAGGATACAGACATGATGAAGTGTCGCACTCCAGATTAACAACCACAGTATCAGCATTAATCATTTCTCTGGCAGGAGTTAATTCACTTAGCAAAGTTATGTATCTCATTCCCACTCTCCTTTTTAAAGAGAAGTAGCAGTTAGCATACTAATCACTGTGGCTTGCTTTTGCAGCACATTTTACTTCCTTGGGAAAAAAAAATAATACAGGGATTAGATCCAAAAATATAGTGCATCTTAAAAGCAGCATATACCCTTAGAAAGACATTTAATAAATTACTTGTACAATATATAAAATAATAGTTTTATACTGCAGCATCAAACTCTTGACGCCTGAGTCATCACGTTAGGAAGTCAGTGATATAAATACTGGGATATCCTGATAACACAATCAACATTTTTTGCTTTTGTTTTGCTTGTTTCCTGTTTTGTTTTCACTCTTTTTTAAAATTTTATTATTTCACTAGCTTTTTGTTCCAGAATCAGCTTGCAATGAGCTTTAATTGTGTTCAAGGCACCCCCAGAGAACGCAGAGAAACAAATACATTATATAGTGTAGTACTCACCTGACAAAGCATAACAAGCCTAAATGAAATGAGGTTTCCTGGCAATACAAGTATAGCAATGGCAAAGGAAAAGGAGGACTAGATACAGACTGGACAGAGCTCCAAGGACTTACATGCCCATGGGAGCAGAGCAGTGCTCATTGGGGAGATGGGGGTCTCACCATGCCATTCCCAAGCAACGCTCAGCAGGAGAGATGCTGCATGTATCCTCTTTGACAAATGCAAAGAGGTTCTTTAAGATCACAGTGACCACTGGCCAAACTCTTAGAATTCTGCAGTCAGATTATTTTTTTCCCCCTCTTTCCAATGATATTTTGTGGTCATTTGGTTTGACCTCGTGAGACAAGAACAGTTGGGTTTGTAAACTGATGTCCAGGTCTGACACTAATTCTCCCAGTTATCTTCCTTTAACGTTAGCCCAGTAACTGCTTTGAAAGCCACATGGTTCAAAATAGCAAAATAACCTCAAAACAAAATAGAAACAAAAAACAACCACCACCACCACCACCAAAAAAACCCCACTGAAAAACCATGATACATGTAAATATAGGAAGCAATGACACAAAATCAGCCACTTCTAATGGGAAAGAATGAAATCACACATCCAGAAAAGCTTGCAGGGCAGGGAAAGAGAGAGACGAGAGAAAGGTTGAGGAAGAGACACTTATTTGAGCAGTGGTTTTAAATATCAGTTCCCAAGGTAGAGGAAATCAAGAGACCCAGCACCAGTATGAGGCCAGGTCAAACCTAAGAGCTGCAGCGCAATGGGTTGTGTGGGTGGGTTTTTTAAACCGTTGGAATGAGGTCAAGAGTACCAGTTGCACATGAGTTGTTAGTAGAGTAAATCTTCATGTCAGGAAGCAAGTTAAAACTTGGTTTTATACTCATAAAACATTCTATCTATTCATATATATAGGAGGTCACTTAAAAATAAAAAAGGCAACAGAAAAACATATTTAAAATACTGTGTCAGTTGACCCTTCCCTCCCGCCCACTCCCAACCCTCCCCAAGTAGCTATGACTCTATAATGTGATTCACATTTAGTTTTAAATTCTAGCTTTCACCATGGTCTCATAGAAACAAAACTTCTCTGCGAAGCACAGAACTGCTTTGCAACGTCAACGAATTCAAAGGAAAATCAAATCCCACCTCCCCACCAAAGAGTTTCTCAGTGAAGTTACCTGCAAAGGATGGTTGGGAGGGGGTTCAGATATTTTTAGGTTAAGCTCTTTTAAAAAGAAAGGACAACTCCTCCCCCTTTTTCAACCGTGTGAACTAGGAGTTTATGGCATTTGTATACTTTTGAACATTTAAAGGTAAGGATTTTGTACAGTAATGATTAATACTTAAACATAAATATTCTCCTACATTATATACTAGTTTTCCTTTGTACATGCGGGGAAAAAAGGTATTTTCAACAAACATGGCACATGCTATATGCATTTCCTCCTCAGCAGCTTGGCTACAATTACAATAGTTTGCATGAGGAGGATAAAAGCAAGACTTTGTGGCGAGTGGGCGACAGTCCATGAGCACAGTCTGAAGATGGAAGAAAGTGGAGAGAGGGAGCTGATTCCTCCTCCAGGGTTCAAGATGCTGATCTACTTGAGTGCCTCAAAAAACCACCAGCACACACCTCTAGTGTAAACGTTAGCACAGAAGACCATATTATCACTTAGTGCTTCTGAGAAGCTGCTTCCCCACACTTCTTTTTTTTTTTTTTTAACAGGTGTGAACAGCTGGTCATTTTTTTTTCAGTGAGAACAAACAATATCAGCCAATAAAGCACATGACAGTTGTCGTCGATAAAGCCACACAACCTGGCACACGTAGGGCAAAGAACCACAAAATAAAAACTCAGTACACTTAGAACAGTAATAATTATTAAAAAAGCATTAGGAGGTTGTTCTTCTGTCTACACTGTACATACAGATGTTATGCTTGGAAAGCTGCTGTCTCACACAGTCATAACATGAGTCAACATTAAGATACAAGTCCAATACAGTTACAACTAAGCCAATTCACTGAGTAGTCTCCTTTGAGACAGCACTCTTTTAGCTGCAGTTTGTGCTGAGGGCAATGCTGCAGGATGAGAGGATCCTGGAACACAACAATTTGATGGGTAAGTGACCAAATTGGATGTTGGCAAACGTATGTTTTGCTCTTAGAGGATACAGTGCTAGCTGGACTTCCTAAGGAAGCCAAAGTCAACAACTAGGGGTGTGATCCTGCAACTCTGCCTATCTAGGCAGGGTCACTGACTTCACCAGACCCACCTCTGCAACTTGGGCCTGGTGGGGAGAACAGGTAACGTCTGAGGACAGCTGAGGTCAGGCTCTGGGGACTAGCCGGAGCAGCATTTGCTTCCATGAGTAAAGGATGCAGAGTGGGGCTGGAGAAAAAGTCCCCAAGTATATTGACGTCATCTCTGTTTGCTTTACTTCGTGGAACATTTGATGAATTGATCCAGTTGTCAAATACACTTTTCTCTAAAGAGTGAAATATACTTTCCCCTATAAGACTCCAAAAGCATCATTAACAGCACTTAAACTTGGTTTGTGAAACAGAAAGAAGTCTAAATATAAAAATAATTCAAGCAGATTCTCTTTACAAATTGTATAGTGAATTCAGTATTTGGCAAGACCATTTTTACTACATAATGAGCTCCTGAGTGTTTGTATATTAGATAAAAATTTTCTATTTCCTTTAAGCCATAAAGCAAAGAAAACCATATACTCAAGTTATTCTGAAGTCGTGACTTCATTTATGAAAAGAGGTTTGACCAGAAACTCAGTGCAAGTGGCAAAGTTGACCATTACTGTACAGTATCTGCAAGAAAATAAAATAACTCCACATTGCTCAAGTGGCACGAAATGGCTGTGCCAAAAAATTGTCTATAATAAAATCTCAAATAAGTTTCTGACATTAAAGTTTTATAAATAAGTACAAATTGAATGCTATTGCTGAACTGCGAACTGAGGAAAAAAATTATCGTGTAACAAGTTACCAAACTAGTTCTAGCATCAAAGACAAAAAGGAATGTTGGAACTTGTTTGTACAATAGAAATGAAAGCTTCCAGTTTGTAGGATGAGAAAAATTGAGGCATGCAGGGACTCTTGCATATGGATATATATATTTTATATATATTATATATAATATGTACAGTTTAGCTATAAAACTTTGATGTGTAAAGAAGCTGTCTTCAATGAAAAATTGAACATTCAGAGGAAATTCCTGAGTTAGGGTTTTGTGACATGGGCCACTGAGAAAAAAGCTGCGGTTGGGTCCTCAGAGGTGTTATGTCCATCCCTGTTAAGATTGAAATCAACATACAAAAACAGACAGTGTTGCCACTGCTTCATTCCCTGCCTGAGCAAGGGATAGCACCATTGTGAAGAGAACTCCTGCTTGTAGAGAGGAGGGAATACTTAAAAACAGTATTGCTGCTAAGACCACTGTAGTGTGCACCAAATACGTTCTTCTAGACAACAAATGAACACTGCCACTGGCTGACTGAAGAACACCTGACCAGGTGTAACGTTTAAGGTTACGAGTCACTAGGTGTAATCTTTCCTAGGCTGTTCATCTGTTGTACATTTATCAGTCATTTCCTGACAGAAGTCTACCGTGACCGTTTGGCTGCTCTGCTCTGGTGGAAGCTCTCTCTCGGGGTAAGTACCTGCGTCGGCTCCATCCAATCCCGCGCCAGCCGAACAATTCTCTGAGATGTTGTTGGGCAGCCAGGGTGCTCCCAGCTGCACTGAGCCTTGCTCCGAGCAGCACTGCATGCTCTCCCCGACACACTGGGAGGTCACCAGGCTCTGCTCCACACCAGCTGGGGTGGGGCTGATGGTGGTGACTGGCTGTAGATCCATGGGTCTGAGAACAGGGCAGTATCGATGGAGAGCTTGGATCTGTTCCGGGCTCTGCATGTCTCTACACACTTCTTGGGAAAGACACGAGAAGTTGTCTAACAATTCTCCCATGCTTGCTTTCAGCTGGTTCCTTTCTGAGAGCAATTTCTCTTTCTCACACACCTGAAAAAGAAAGAAGGCATCTTAGGCTGAGGAAGGGTCATCCACTGCCTGCTCATTTTGGGCATGTATGCAGCAGTACCCCATAACACCAACGTGTCACACCTGTTTTCATATGGCCAGAGGAAAAGTCACAAAGAAATCAAGTATTTGACCACCAAGGTCTGTGTGGACAGCAGTTTGGGAAACATCTGGAGAAAAACATTTGAACCGGAAGAGGATAGAATCCCAAGTTATTCCCACAGAACTGTCCCCTTTATAAGGTAAGGCTGCCTGACAGATGATACAGAAGAACTCTGAACAAAACATTTTGAGGAAGAAGTGCTGTTTTCCCATCTAATCAGCAAGAAAATGGGTTAATTCCTGAAGTAAGAATAAACTGCTGATGTTTGGTTCACTCTTGAACTATCAGTTTGGCTGCTCAGGCTGGATGCACCCTGGAGCTCCGTTACCACGAAAAGAAGAGAGTTTATTCAGAAGAGAGGATCTAAGTGTGCTTTGTGGCCTGCACCATGGCTTATTTTCTTATGTTCTGGTGCTTAATGGTTTGGGCTTGGTCTAATACAGATATTTTTATGAACCCAGCCTAGGGTTTCACTTCTCAAAAACATGACTCAGTGTAGACTCACTGGGATGGTCCTGCATCTCCTTCTGTCTCAGGCAGGTGGGCATACAGCTCGAGAGAGTAGACAAGATTTTGAAGAGTACCAGAACTATTTCCAGAGCTGAGTTGGCCCCAAAAGCAGCGCAGCCACGTACCTCACCTAGTAACACTGCTAAACCCAAGATGTCTCAGCATCTGAGGTGTGAAAGCTCCACAACTCAGATAATCCAGCTATGGGTGGTTGTTGACAGCTGATAGTATTGCCCTGGGTCCAGGCCCCACACTGGAGGCATGCAGCTGTGTGAATGCGAAAGAGAGCAGTGCACATGAAAAGAACTAACTGCTAAAATATTGATAAATCTATCAAGAAAGCATAAAAATAATAAAAAAATAAACAGATGCTCAAGTACATCTTGAGATGATGAATTATGGAGGAGAATATGCTGCGAGTTTGCAGGGAAAAAAGGGAATGTGAGTGGGTAGATGAATGAGTGAGAGAAAGCAGGCAAAAAAATTACCTATCAAACTCTGAGGATACAACCATTTCACTCACTGTCTGTTGTGAAACCATCTGTGTCAAGAAGATGGGTGACTTACAGTAAGTAACTACAGCGGGAAAAGGGGTCTTTCATAAAAAAGACCCAGCCAAGTAAAAAACCCTTAAACCACAGCACCATGTAATGTAATTCATGAGACTGGAAACTGCTGATCATAAAGTGGACAGTAGATAACAAAGGAATTTCCAGTGGTCATGTGTTGTGTGTTTATTCTTTTCCCTGTCCTTGTCTTCCAGCTCAGGGGGCTGGGTACATGGAGAGCAACCAGTCTTACTATTGGATAAGATTGAGGCGAGGAAGGCATTAAGTACTTCAGCCTTTTCCTCCTTCTTTGTTGCTATGTTTTTCCTGTATTCAATAAAGGATGGAGATTCTCCTTGGCCTTTCTTTTGTTGCTTGTCTGTTTATAATAACATTTTTTATTGTCATTTACAGCAGTAGCCAGATTAAGTTCTAGTTGGACTTCTGCCTTTCTAATTCTCTCCTGCATAACTTCATGACATCCTTGTAGTCCTCCTGAGTTGCTGCTCCTTCTTCCAAAGACAATAAACTCCATTTTTTCCTTGAGTTCCAGCCAAAACTCTCTGTTCAGGCAGGCTGGTCTTCTCCAGTGTCTCGTATTTTGGCACACGGGATCAGCCTGCTCCTGTGCCTGCAAGATTTGCTTCTTGCAGAATGTCCAGCCTTCCTGGACTCTTCTGCCCTTCAGTATTGACTCCTAAGGGATTTTCCCAACCAATCTCCTGAACAGGCTGAAGTCTGCATTCTGGAAGTCCCAGGTGGCAGTTCTGCTGACCCTCCTACTTAGTTCTCCAACAACCAAAAACTCCATCATTTTGTGATTACTTCACCCACCAGCCCTTCACTGTTTGCAATCAGATCCAGTGGGATGCCTTCCCTACTTGGCTCACTCACTGCGTATCACCACATATTCAAGTTCTCTTTGCTAAATAGAAACATCAACTTTTTTTGGGAAGAATAGTCTGCATTCTGGAAGTTTTGAGTCCTCAAACGGTTTTTGATTCCTCAAACTGAGCAGGGATCAAGTCCACAAGGCCACTCATATGCCCTTCATTCACTCCCCTGAGATGTGTGTTTGTGCTGAGGAGAGAACTTAAAATTTTTATTTTGCCTATCTACAGTTTACTGTATCAGACAATAACAGCAATGTCACAGGATTGCATGAAATCAATTAACTCAAACTAATTTTCAAGTGAAGGCTGGAGGTGTAAGGCTGAATCACCCCCTGCTGCTAGTTCAGCCCTCAGAGTGCTGCTCCTGAGGGTCTGGAGAGTGAGAAACAGGAACTCCTCCCCATCAGTAGCTCAGTGCAGAGGGACAGGCATGTGCAGCTAAGACTGGACCTGCTTCTTCTGACAACCTGATGAGGATCCATCCACTCTTTCACTGCGCAGAACCTCTGACTCACCCTGTACACACTGTGCATTATACTCAGTGCAGGAAGCAGTTGCTCACTATTTTGTTTATCTTTGTTGTGTTGTTTGTTTTGCATCAGTGGAGCATTACTCTGAACAATGTTTTGATTTTTCTTTTTTTTTCCCCCAGGGCTTCAGCAGCACAGCATCTGAAGACTTCACAAGCCTTGACAATTAAAGCCTCCCAACCAGCTTGTGAGGTCAGTGCCACCTCCCTGTTACAGACAGGAAGCAGACAGGCACAGGCAGCAAGTGAGTAACCCAAAGTCATGAGGCTTTCTGCCATTTGTGAGGTGATGGTAACTCAGCTTCTTCCAAGAGATCCATGCCTCTTTCACACTATGTTTCCTACAGCTTGAGCAGACAACAAAGCAAAAAGAAGCATCACAAACCCCACCTGAAGTGTTTGTACCATGACTGAAAGTGAGAGGAATTTTCTGAGCAGCCACTTGGCCTCGCTCCAGTCACCTCACCCCCCTACATTAAAATGTGGCAGCACTGTCCTCTGTGCATTCTGCTCATGAATGCACAAACTGACTGAACCCACTGAAGTCTGAACTCCAATTGCTGTTGGTGCCCTGCAGGCTACAGTGTGAGGGTGAGCTGGGCTGCGGCGAGGGCAGGGAACTCACCAACTTGCGGATTTCACATTCGAGGTTCTGAATACAGTCCAGTTTCCTCTTGCGGCAGCGCTGAGCTGCAATCCGGTTCTTGCTGCGCCGGCGGACATCGTGGATGAACTCGAGCTGCTCTGAGGTTAGCTTGTGCATCTTTATCATCATCTGGAAATCATTCCTTGGAAGATCTGTGATTTGATCAACAGGAAAAGGAAGTTTCACCTAAAACAAACAAACACAAGACAAGAGCAAAGAGTCATATTTTGCTTGCTCAATGCAAGCTGAACAACAGCGAGCGTAAGGAAGATTATCTTTGCTGCCACCCCCTCAATAAACAACAAACCAAGTTTTACATTGAGAAAGTTCTTCCCTTGTGGCACATTGTGGAGGTCCAGATGGTAAAGATAAGATGATAATCGTACTTAAATCAGCAACACATACGAATCCCAGATAAAAATTTAATCTTTCTACAAAGCCTTAATAAATTATCTCATTGCATTAAAAGAAGGTTCTGTCCACTACGAGACACGGCCTTTTGTAAAGAGTGAAGTACCTTGCTGCTATTAAATTTGAACTAGTTTCAATGGAAGGGGCTATTACCACAGCAGGAAACATGTCTCTGCTTGGACTGCAGGACTGAAAGTTTGATTAAATATGAGGTTAAAAATACAACCTGATACCTCAAGTGGATGAAAAATACTGTGTTGCAATTAGAAAAGGTCACTAATCAGCATTTCAACTGAGGTGTACACTTTGTAAGAAGAAAGGGTCAGAGGAGTGTGATGCAACACATCCCATCCTGCTAAAATATATACTTTTAAAAATAAACCTATATATGTTGACACTATAATATTCTTGCAGATTAAAGAGCACTGAAATTGTATTTCTTGAGAAGAGCAGGGTCTGACCTCAAGAATCCTAGCAATTATGAATTCAAGCAGAGCAAAGCACAAAGCTCACAGCAGTCTGAAGCAATGAACACACATTCTGTCAAAAGCAGGAGAATGGTGGATGTATTCAAAGCCTTTCAGGTTTTTTTGCTTAAAATCTATCAGCTTACTCAAATCAAAGTAAGCACCTCTCCTTAGAAACCTTGCTTCATTTAGAGCTTCAGACTGATAACTATCAAAAACCTGATGTTTCTCGGCCAACTGTTGTATTTGGTGGTCAAATAAGGATCATCTGACAAAGCTGAAGGAGATGCAGAGTAATTCAATTGACCCTTTCTTTTTTTGAGTCATACCCATACTGCCCAAAAGGTGGCAGTAAATATTTATGTTTCTGTCCCTGTTTGATACACTCGAACCTCTGGAACAAGGAGACTATTCTGCACACAGGCTATCAAAGAAGGTAAGTTGCTCCAGCCGAACGAAAGATATGGGTAGAAAACATTCCTTTGATATTTAAAACATGTATTGTCTTCAAATGGTGCACTTAAAAATTATTTGGAAGTAAGGAAAGTAACAACATGGACTATAATTTATCTTCTTCAGAGAGCTGAGTTGTTCAAACAGAAGAGTTTGCTGAGGACACACACACCCCAGCACACATTGGTGGCCTCTGGCATTGAGTCATGGACCCTCACCAGGCACCTGAACCTGCCAGGAACCAGCTCCTCATCTTGTATATGGGTGTTCTTGTGTGTTTTCTTGTACCCTTCTAACATTGCTCTGCGCATCCCCAAGCCTGGGGTACGTGAAGGTCTGTGCAAACACCTACCACATTCTGTCAGATGGCTTCGTGCCCTGAATGTTCATTCATGCCCCACTGCCCCACGTGTCCAGGCGCTGCTTCATAACACACTACTTGACAGGTCCATTTAAAGCAGCAAGGAATGCCAAACACGGCCCCAAATCTCCCAAATTCTTGCTTGTACACACAAAGGCTGACCTTAGGCACAGCGATGTGAACGACCTTGTTTACAGACTGCCAGTTAATGACATGAAACCTGTTTGATTTCCTCTCCTGAGCCTTTGGATGGTCAACATAAACTCAGTGTCACCTGCTTTTCTCTCAAGCTTCACGCAGGGTCTGAAAATGAAAACAGCCAGTGCTTTCCTCTGAAAGACACCACAGTTTCACTGCAAAATCAGCCCTTTCACGTTCACAGTTTTGCCTTATTTTCTTACAACCAAAACGGAAAGCAATGTTAACTTTATTTTTCCCTACCTCTCCCTTTCAAAACATATTTACTTGCAAGGAGGAGATGTGCCTGCAGCTGGAATGGGAATGAAAGGGAAGGAATTTAAATATGTCAGGTAGAAGTTGCTGAAGGGAAATGGGAAAATAAATAAAACCAGATTAATTTAAAAAAGGGATTGAAAATAAAACCACCTACACAGCGGACCAGGGACTGCTATCAGTAATCCCAGCATAATCCCACTTCTGTCACAGGCAGCACTGCACAGGATTAAAAATGTGAAAGGGAAAGTGGAAGTGAGTCAGACTCATTTCCTTCACCATTCACAGCACTTTTACTGCCTGTCTCCCTCTTCGAAATCAGCTGTCAACTGAAAAAAACAAAATACCAACGCACCGAGCTTTTGGCACGGACACAGTGAATAACTGCAGTGGGGTGTTGCTGCAGTGAGAGGCTAAAGTGTTTTACATCTGCACAGGGCAAGACTCTCAGCTGCTATTTATCATAACAGAGTGGTGAGTCATTTTGCTAGAGCCTGCAACTGTGCGGTGGGTGGGATTCATCTGACTCACCCAGAGCAGCCTGAAACGATGGGTTGGGACTACCTAATGTCCTCGTCCCTTCAGATGGCAATGCTGCACCACTTCTCCCTCCTGGCTGCAGAAGGAGTGGGTTTAAGACTCAGATTCTGCATCTTACAGTATATATGGGAGGTGAAAGAAGCCTTACCTAAGGTGCCTGAGAAAGACAGTCATTCTTTTCTAAGATATGAAAGAAAACCCCAATGAGTATGCTTTCTCATAACGTTTTCTTTCTAATTACTGATTTTTTAGTTCAAACGACTTCAAATTAAAAATTTAAGCGGGATCCCTGATCCTTCCAGGAGTTACTGCAGCCAGAGCTAACCTCACAGAGCTGTAAAATCTTCCCTTATCTGCACAATTACTCTTTCCTTGCATTTTTACACCGGCAGCACAAGCTTGCTTTCCACCACACAACAAATAAACTGCAGACTCTATTGCCCTAGCTCTGGCTGAAGATAGCCAATCCACCCTGGGGAAAAAGGAAACCTGATTAGGATTTTGCGGCATTCCCACCCATCCCCCCACCCCCATTAGCATTGGGATGCCAGTGTAAATGTCAATGCTTTGAGAGACTAAGTCAGAGCAGTGATGTAGACAGACAGGGACAGCGACTGACTCAGCACATGCAAGGCCCATATATAACCAATTAATTCCTTCAAGCTTCACTAGTTAGTGCCAGCTTGGATCATATGCCAGTTACTGCTGTTCTGCTCATCTATTGTACTAGCTAGTGCTGCTGCTCTCTCCCCACTCTCTTTTATCTGGAATAAAGGAAAGGACCAAGGACCTACATTCACTCAGATTAAAATATAAATGTCAGCTCTTGGGAATTTCTTTATCCCATGGGTAATCTTAGCTTTTTCATTCTTTCTTTATATCTTAATTAAGATATTTCACCCTAGCCAAGTGCTAGTAAAGGCAATGAACTTCACAAGTCTCACTTTAACATCACAGTAACTAAAAGGACAAATATACTATCTGTGAGAAAAAGCAACCATTATGTAGTGAGCACGGGAAGGTGGAACTCATTGTATCAGTTGGTCACTTGCTCCTGAGCTGCTAAGAAACAATCTGCTGCCTTAGTGCCCTCAAATCCTGAAAGCCTCTGACATTTGAACTTGCTGACTCCTTGGAAGGCTCTCAGGACCCACCCAAGCCATCCAGCACAGGGGTTCAATCGTATTAATGCCCTTTTTAAATGCAGAAATGGGTACTTGGCTTCACACAAAAGAGCCCAAGACATTAATGCTGTGTTTCCAAGTATCTCCCGTAGCATAAAAGTCTGTCTTCCACACTCAAGAAGAAATTAATTCCAGGGCAGGAGCTGAGGTACGTCCTGTGTTAGGGGCTCAATTGTCTATAGGGTATTTTAGGCACCACTTTTGGTCCTACAGACTAGGGACCTATTCCAGTCCTGATTTCACCTGGACAGAAGCTGTCTAAGAAGCACAAAGGTAACAGGCCATTCTTTGTGTAAGGGATAGCCAAGAGGCATTTTCTCATCCTGCTGTCTACTGGCACAGGTAAAGCCTTCAAAATACCTCCTTTTTCCAGGTGTCAACTACACCAAGATGGCAGAGGACTGCAAAAGGGGAATGATGAGCCCAGGCAGCGAACATCTGCCACTGTGCCAACAAACCAGGGTCTAAATTGTTCCACTTCAGATCAGCAGGTTCCACTGCAGACAAGTGTGTTCCATCTGACACAAGACCACTGATGGCCCTATAGTGGCGTGGGGTCAGCTCCAGCTTCACCTTGTGAATGCCATGAGAAGTGTTTGGGTTGGCAAATGCTGCCTGAGAGGGCACTGCAGTGGATCTAGTGGAGGCAGCCTGGGTAACCTTTTGATTTGCCACCTGCCTCAGCGAAGTGGGGGGCCAGGCTAATCCCAGGGCTGAGCGCTTTAACCCAGCAATCAGATGTGAAAGGGGTTCTCATCCTTTAGCCCATGGCTTGGACTTGTATTCAGACCACACGCTGCTGGTGCTTAGAATGCTGGGCTAACCTCTTCCCATTCACTGCTTGCAGTGTCCCCAGCTTCCAGCCCTTCAAAGAGCACAGCAGTATGACACTACTGCCATTTAACAGGCTTCTCTGAGACACCAGGGATAGCACAGAACACAGACAGAAGCCACAGGTGCACTTAAGAATGGAAGATCAGGCAGTGGAATGAGAGGGGATAAAGTACAGTATTTCTCTGAAAGAGTTGCTCTTGCAGCTCAGGAACTGGAGTACTTCAAGAGCTCATGCAAGGTCTTCAGAACAGGGTATAAAAGAATTGATTGCAGGGCTCCACAAAATAATACTGTGTTTAAAAGGACCCTCCTGAAATTTCAAACTCTCAGTGTTGCTGTAATCTAGCAATTCTTTCCTACCAGTATGGAGACCATTCCTACTGAAGAGAGGAAAGAAAACAAAAGTCCACGAAATTTATCTTACAAGACCAATGTTTGACAAGACACCATTTAAACAGACATTGAGAAATAATTCCCAGTGCTTTGCTGATGCCATCAGGAGAACATCTACCAGAAAACTATCTGTAGACTAGTTTTTCTTATTTTCAAATTTGCAAACCTAGTAAAATCAGGAAGGCTGGGGTAGCTGATCATCAGATTCTGGGGAGATAGCACATACCACAGCAAGTTAAAACCTTCACATGTATTTTTCTGGGTTGCCCTTTCCATGTAACATTCTTCACTAAGTAGGAATATTAAGCAGTGAAGCAGTCTCAGATTAGGTAACTCAGCATAGTTACAGTAGATTTCTGGTGGAGCAACTTTGGTTTACTCCTCTTTTCTGGGGCTCTGACTTGCAGTACTTTGCTAGGCATCAGCAGATGAACAGAGAAAGGGTGGCTGCCTGTCACTTGACATGGAGGGGGGTTCAACACTTGCTGAACGTTATTTACCTACAATATCCCCAAAGGTCTAGTTGAATTAGCTTTCTCTTTATGAAAATTTCCTTTGAAAAGTGAGTTACTAACCCAAGCGGGAAATTCTTTTGAAATACAGATGAAAAGACATTGAATGCAATTCTCTAGATAGTAATAGTTCTTGGAAAACTCCACCTCTTACCTTCTCTTACCCTTGTTTATTTTTTTCCTCAGAAAACTCACTTATCAAATTAGACTGAGCTGAGGTTTCTTTTTAACTGGTTTAGTAGTACAATATTTTTTACAAATTTTCTAGCAGATAACTCTTAAATACTTGCTAAAGAAAAGGAATACCAAGAAAAGTAGGTAGTGCAGAAGTTTCTGTTCCTAAGTAGGTTAACAGATTGACAGACTACTTCCTTCTCAACAATTCATTATTTCAGGGCTTATTGTTTTGTTGTTTCTATTTTAAGCAGGATTGTCAGAACCTGCCTGTAAGCACGGAGCTTTAAGTCTTCTCTCTAGTATTATTATCTCAGTAATTGATTTTTCACAACCTGTGGAGGCCTGAGAGAGCTGAGTGAAAAGAGCAACACAAACTGTTAAATATTTCTGTGATGTCCCAATAGCTCAGGTAACAGTCCTGTTCCTGCAACTCTGTACCATAGGTACACCCATGCACTTGCTGCTTCTGTCAGAAAGCCTTAACAAAGGGAGATCACAGAAGAGTCTTGGTGGTTCCAGGAAGGGAAGCCATAAGCAAGGACATCCTGGAGAAGATTTACCAGTGGTGTTCCAAGGAATGCCACCTCCTTTACAGTTGTGACTGCCACCTGCACCCCCAGTAAGATGGAGGCTCGTCACAAGGTTGGGGTCACCTTCACCCCCATGGCATCATGCTGAGCCCTAGCACCCCACTTCTCGCACCAAACAGCTTTGGCAATGTGCTCCTGCATGACATCTGTCTATGGGAAAGTAGAATTCCTGAAAAAAAAAGCAGAGAGAAGCCTTTTGCCTACTTCTCACACAATCAATACCCCAGCAAATGATGTTTTGCAACATTAATTCTGGCAGCGACAGCACTCTGGGAGCCAAATTAAGAACAGCTAGGTCCAAATTCCAGGGGATCTGAGCAGCCCTGTGAGATAACTGATGGTCAGAGTCCACCATGCTTATTCCCATCAGGCCATCTCACCCCAATGAAAACTGACCTGCAGCAGAAGAACCTGCATGGCCACTCTCCAAAAGGGCAAGCATGTCACCTCCAGATATCTTATCAGGTGCTTTTTGAATAGAAGCCCAGAAAACACTGTGTGTTCTGATATGGAAGAGGAAAGGGACCTGTCTGTGAAGTCAGCAGGACAGGAAGGGCAAAGCAACAATTTCAGGAATGGAGAAAGATTCCCACGCAGCTTGCAGGGAGATGAAGAACAGAAAGCTCTCCATTTCAGACAGTTGTGTGTCTCTCCTGCTGTTTTAATCACAAACTGCTAAAAGCAGGTAGAGCAACTTACACAAGAACTTCCTGCTGCTGTTACATATTTTCTACTGTCTGCTTTAAAATACCCTTTACTGAGGTTTCCACAGCAGCAAATCTTGCAGGATTGCAGGATACACACCACAAGTCACTGTATTAATACAGTATTGTTTAATGAGGCTGCAAACTCTGTTCTTGTTCTGGTAACAATCTTCAAAAGATCAATTTTTAAACAAAATCTCTACCAAAGCACTGGTGTGATCTGTTTACCCTTGGCTTGTTCAGAATAGTGCAGTGCAACTTCATGGAGCATTAATTTCCTCACCACATTTTTAATGCCTAGCAGTCCTAATCAAAATACCCTGGGTTAAAAAGAAAAAAAAAAAAAAAAGGGGGCGGGGGGGCGGAACGGGGGGAAAAGCACCATATCAGCAGTCCCAGGGAGAAAACTTGCTCAACACAGTTCAGAAAATTTTCCCCAGAGAAAACCAGCAGCAAAACCAGAAGTGGAGCAAACCTTTCCTAGCACTGTCTCAGAGCCAGATGTCTGCCTGCCAGCAGCACATCCAGATGGCCTCCTATAGCTGCCTGATTGCTCCTTGTGTGTCCCTCCTCTCATCCATGGTCTCCTGCACATAGTCACATACCTCTTGTCTAGGAAACCACCACCAGACCCCTGTAACCTTCTAATTTCACTCTTCCAGGCTCATTTTTGCTGCTGCATATTTCCACACAATTAGGTAATTATGACAGCTAATTAATTATCAAATCTCAAAAGGCTAACCTCCGGCCTCTGCGCTGCCTCATGCTGAGCAAGCAGCACACATGGGTGGAAATGGATGGTCCCTGCTCCCCTCTGCCCCTTGTAAAGGCAGGACTTCACTGAGTAACCCAGCTATGGCCAAACAGAGCTGCTGCAGGGCTTCCCAAATGAGATCTCCTGCACAGTATCCCAGACAGCCTCCCAAAGAGACTCCTCTTCCTTCTGCATCCCCTACTTAGGACATGAGGACAAAGAACTGTCCTCTCAGAATCACCGGTCCAGTGTGACCAGTGAAAAAAACACCAGAGGCTCCCCAGGCTCCTCAGCCCTTTCTTAAAGCTAAGCAGCCAACTAGAGCAAGCACCCATATCTGTCTGAAAAATAAAGCCTGGGATGTAGCTGGAATAAAGACTGAGGGACAGAATAAAGTTCACTCTTTCCCCATTCTGTAACTAAGCCCACATGGTTCTGAACTGGGTGCTCTCAGCATATGAACCCCACAAAGTTGCACTTGTTGCTCTCCACACTGAAGCACAAGCCCCCAGTGGAGTTTTTCAGCATTACTAGAGGAACCTGATACGTGATTTCACCCAGGTGTCCTCTAGGTCATGCAGATTCCTAATGAAACTGTGAATAAACATCCAGTCTTTTCCACTTTCTGGGCTCCACAACACATCTCCTTGATTTAAGTCTGCCCTCAAACTAGTGACTTCACACAGACAGTTTATTTGGTCATGGTTAGGCAGCTATCACTGCAGCATCTTCAGCTGGCCAATCTTTAGTTTTAGAGAGGGCCCCTCTTTCTCCTCTCTTTCTTGGGAGAACTATATGGAAATTGATGGCTTGCTCCTCAGCCCCAGATCATTCTCTTGTCATTCCCTTAACAATCCTAGAAATTAAAAGATAACCTCTCTAAAACCATTTGTGCCATGACTGCTAGAGCTCACCACCAAACAAAATGTCACAGGCAGGGAACATGATCTCAAGTGATCACATACAGAGGCAAAACTCAGTACCCAAACATGCAACACACACACACACAAAGATAACTTGAATTCCCACAGCACAGGGTGGCCAGTTATGCATTCGTTTGAGTTATTTCACACCCCTGCTGGCAACACACAGCCTGGCTCTTCAAGCAGGCTGCCTGATCCTTGGTGTCAGGAAAGGCACAGCCTAAGGTTGCTCAAACACACCCAGAGCAGTAACAAGTGGAGCTGGAATCACCTCAGCAAATTAAGAATAAAGAGCAGTGCTTTGTGCCACTGGTGAGGGAAGTGGGTGAGGGAGGGAGGAAGACAGGACATTGCTGGCAGACTCCTAAGCACATCAATGCGCTCTCATCATTCAGCAGTTTGCTGTTTTCCCATACCCAAATTTTAGAAGTGCTGAACACCTCGGAGGTCAAGCAGACCTATTAATGTGAAGTCAACCATGTGCACTCAGCTGATGAGGGAATAACCAGAAGTTACTCTTTGCCTCTATAACCAAAGAAAGTGCTGGGGAAATGCAAAGTCAGTTGAGAGAATCAAGGAGTGATTAATTGGGTCATAACAACTGTGATATATGTACTTATCTTAAATCCCTACCTCATGCCCTCTGTCTTGCACAGGACATGATTCACTGTCTGCTTCTGAGAATGACCCAGACTCATCGCTGGAGTTTGTTCCATAGGATGGCTCACATTTAATCTGGGCTCGGACCGGGTTGTACAATCCATCCCCCACCACGCCGGGCTCCTGGTGCTCGGGCGCCAGGAATCGGGGGCCTTGGGAGCAAGGGGAAGAGGAGAGCTCGCACAGACGCAGGCTGCAGGGAGAGCCGCCGCTGCCGTCCTCTGCGTACGAGTAGGAAGAGCACGAGCTGGAGGTCCTGGTTCTGGTTTCCAGAGGAGGAGAGCGAGGGCAAACTTTAATTGGCACCGGGCAGCTGGTGTTGGGCCGCATCCTTCCCGGCAGGTGGTCAGCTGTCAGTCCGCTGTGCGAATAGGTCTGAGAGCTGGGGAGAGACTGGCTACCGCCGGCCCACAGACCCTTGGGCACAGTCTCAGGGAAGTCTTTGTCCAAGCTGCTCACACCAGAATATGAATGCACCGAAGTGTTTACTTGGTCACAAGCGTTTGAAGAGAATATAACGCTCCTCCTGTCCAGTTCCCCTTCTTGCTTACAGAGAGTTTCAAAGCCGGGCCCCCTGAGCGGTGATCCCACTGTGAAGTTGGAAGCATCTTTCTGCATGGCATGGGACTGTCCATAGTTCCCTGTGAAAGGGACATAATCAGTTTTGTGGTCACCCTGAGTTGTCCCTTTTTCAAAAGGGCATGCTGGACTCCTGCCAAAGTGCTGTTGGGAGGTGCTGGGGAAGCCAACCAAATCTATGCTTTTTGTTCTGTTGAAGAAAGACCGCAAGCAAGAAGGAGAAGACCCACTTTTTGGCCTGTCAACACAAGTGGGGCTTGGCTGTTTCCTGTCCATTTCAACATCTCCTTCTTTATCCCTGATGTCAGGTTCATCTCCAGACAGGCAAAGTGTGATGCTTTCTTCATCGTTCTCTTCATTCTGAGGCTCACTTTTTATCTGCCCCATAGCAAGTCCTGATTTGAGGCCATTTCCAGAGCTCTCTTCACTGAATGTGCTTGCAAAACCTGAGGTACTGATGTGTGATGTGTTGTAGACATTCTTGGTACAAGCAAGCTGGTATTTCTTGTATCTGGGGTACCGTGTTACTGCATCTTTATCCAAATTGTCCTTGCTATCTCTCAGCATGTCAGAGTCAGGCAGCATCCCTTCGCCTTTGTCTGCTCCAGCAACAGTGGTTTCAAAATTGAAGGGTTCTTGGTGCATCCTCTCCCTTGGGCAAGATATTTTTGACGTCTCCGATTCCATTGTCTCCTCCTCATCTCCATCGGAGTTCTCCTCATCGTGCATGCGCTGACAGGTGGTATCTTTTTTGCACAGGAACAGGCCATCTTCGTTGTTCAGCAGTTGTGTCTGAAGGAAGCTGAAGCAGGAGTCCTCCAGGTTGTGCATGCGCAGGAACTCAGCGCAGTGGATGACCTCCTGGATATTTTCCCTGCTGAGTAACAGCTTAGCAGTGTAGGCAAACTGTAACAATGGACCAAATCCCCTGACAGTGACCTGCAAAAAGAGAGAGGGAAATTGCCAGTGTTACCATCAGCTCTTGCTATCATCCAAGTCCTTCATCATGTAGTTAGATAACAGATCTGGCATTCAGAAATAAATACTGCTCAGCACCAGCTGTTCTTCTGTCACACCAGCAATGATGCTACGTCCAGGAACCAGCACTGCTCTCTTTATGTTGCTCCTGTACATCACTGCACAGGTTGAACTGAGCACTGTTTTTCCCAAGTACCTTGAAGACCTATGAACTAAGTCTTTGCCCTAATAAAAGACTGACAAAACTAGCCTGGACACAAAGTCTTACACGGACTTCATTTTAACTGTGCTACTGCACCCAACCATGAAAGCACCAATTCAATTTTGATTCTTCTGGTCTGACGGAACGTCCAATGAACAGTAGTTTCAAGCTTAAGATACCACTTAAATCCAAAAAGTGTTTTGGGAAGGAAACACTTAGTGTTACAGCAAAATTAAAGAGAAAACATCTTTCTGCCTCTTTCAAAAGCAAACCATTTCCTTTTTTTCTTCTCAGTTTTTTTGCAAGCCGTTGCTGAATATGTAATAGGTAAGTACAGACTGCATAACTTTCCTCCATCCCATTGAGATTATTCCCCTCATACTGTTCTTGATTTTAGTGAGTCTGAGGTACAGCTAACAGAAAAGAAGTTAATATTTATAGTTCAAATGATGGAAATTACTTTGAGTTCCACCTCAGTACTTAATTTCCCACCATTTTCTTTGTAGAAAGAGTAAAAACTGTTTCCAGGAGAGTGATCTCCAGTCAGCTGTTCCAGGTCTGACCTATGCACTGCTATTCATCTTGTTTTCTTTCCATACCGTCTATGTTTTACATTAATATACCATATATTAAAAAATACACACTTCCTTCCCTCCCCATTTTTTACAGTTGTATCTTTACATACAGCCATCAAATAAGTTGCTAAGCCATAGTAAACTATAGATACTGTCTATATGTGACAAAAATACTCTGACTGCCACTAAGTTCTGTTACATTTTTCTCTCCCAATGGGTTTGAAACAAAGGGACTGGTAAAATTATTTTTCATGAAGCAGCAAGAGGCTGCTTCAGAACAACAACTCACCATCAAGGATTAAGGTTTCTGCTCAAGAAAATTCAGTGGTTTGGCCACAAGGTTGAGATTTGGAAGACCACAACTCAATTTCCCATTGTACCAACCACCTATTACATGACCCCAGTAAGTCCCTTCAGTCTCAATTCACTGAGACACCTTCTTGCCTTTCTTGCAAACAGCACTCATTTATCTGAGTTCCCTGTGTTCTGCATACCAGGCAAAGACCACAGATGGGATTCAGCATGGCCAACACCCGCATGCCTGTGTGAGGTTGGGATGCACAGCCTGCAACCTCCTTCTGGATGCAGATATCTCTGGTAGGCATCCCCAGCTCAGTTTCTTCTTTTACAACAAACAAAAAGAGGAAGCACTGCTATCTCCTTTTTTTTTTTTTTTTTTTGAAAAATAGCCTAAAGACAGGAGGGGAACCTAGAAAGTAGGAGACCAGTAGGTTCCTTCCCCAGGCAGTGAGGATTGAAACTCCCATTTCCCAGCTCCTCAGAAGGGTCTATTTGGTATGGTATGGGATACCCTGAAGGTGAGTTGCTTTTTTACTATTCTTCCAATTGAATTAAGGCCACTGAGCAAAGAAGCTGCTCAAAAGGCTGGTGAGCCATCAGGCCATGAATTTGTGAAGGTCTAATTCGTGACTAGAGTGTATCTGAGTGAATAATTTGGTTCATCTCAATGAAAAGCCTATAAAGCCTCATAGTGCCTCAGGACCAGTGGTAGAGTTCACATATTCTTATAGAAAATCCTAACTTCCAGAAACAAGCCTTTGTTATTCATAGATCTGTATTTATGATGGCGGATTATGAAGACACCACAAGTGATGCAGATTTTGATGGGGAGAAAAATATTTTAAAACACCTCTAAAATTGCTCCCAATAGCTATTCCATCCATAGTATTACTGCTCTATCTGCTATTTTAAGAAGCAGTGCATTTTCATGCACATACTTACACACTTGCACATTCCTGTTTTACAATATGCCTCTGGTACAGAATTGCCAAGATTTACAGCTGGCTATTAAATGAATCTCTGCTTTATCAGTGTTACACTTTCTGCCTATTTGTTAGATTATCAGCTCACTAAAGGCCTATCTGCATTTTATCTATGCAGCATGATTAACAAAATTGCTCGGGAACTTAATGAGCTACTCGCAGGCTGATGGTAAGATTTTCAGTGGGGGGGCTTACATATGCTGCATATCTTGTAAGCTCGGCAGCAGTGTAGGTCTGCAGGGACTCGAGCACAAACACAGCTCTCCTGGCAGTGGTGTCACTTGGCCACTAGGTGGAATGGCTGGAAAGCAAATTAAAATAATTTTCTGTGCTGGGCCAGGGTTTCACCTGCCTGCCTGCCGCCCCAGCACAGGCACTCTGCACAGCCTCGGTCTGACTCATACAACCGCACAGCAAGGCTGTCTCCCACGCTGACACAGGCTTTTCCTCCAGGTAAATCACCATGATAACAAACAGCAGCAAGGCAGCTGTTAGAGCTGCTCTGTGCTGGATGCATCGGAAACAGAGCACGAGACTGTGCCGTGGGCTCCCCATGGTGCCCGGCAGACACCTCATGTGAAGGATGATGAAAACTCCGAGCAAACGTGTGCCTTGACTTCCTTTGGAGATATTACCCAGTGACACAACCTTCACTCTCACAATCTTCAGATCTAAAGGGGGGAAAGTTTCTTTTCAAGCACCCGGTGCTTGTCATTGCCCTCAGGCAAAAATCTCTCTAGTGCCAATTCTTGAAACTGCACAAACAATAACTTTGGAAACAAATGGGTGCAAAGCTTGCTGCCAAGTGTGAAAGCCAGCGCAAGCTCTGCCGCCTGAAGCTGTCTAAATATTGATTCGGCTCCCATGGCAGGTTCCCTGCCTCGGCCCCACCAGTGTTGGGACTGCTTGCATCTGATGCATTCTGGCAGGAAGGCTGGAATTGAGCCACTGGAGCGTGACTATGAACACCGCACACTGGGAAAGAAAAGGCTTTGAAGCTGCATGTATTGCCACCACAAAGGCATTTCTCTAGGAAGAGATAAGGATAGTCTTTTAAAATTATTTGATCTGACTGATGCATCTCAGTGAAAAAAGTGAGTAAAAACAAGTTGATCTACGTTTGCAAAAGGAAAGAGATAATTTCTCTGCTATAACAGTCTTCGTTTACATGTGAGAGAGACTTTTGTTGGATGGGTAAAATCCATGCCAGCAACAATCCCAGAGGATTTTTTTCCTCTATTGAAAATGAGATGTCCAAGAGTTGTTTTCTTTTAAACCTTATTTTCTATGTGAATTAATGTTTAAGCAGGCAGTTTGTGGGAACCTCAACCAAGCACCCTGTCGTAGCTCATATGCCAAGTCACTACTTCCCTGCCTTTCAATCCTTTGCCTTATTCCAATTTCTACCCATTTCTATTGTTTAAATGGAATTGACTGGCTACTAGAAAAAGAGGCAGAGAAAAAGTAAAGCACATATATAAAACAACAATGCTCACACAGAGAGAAAAGCAAAGATCCTAGCTTCTTGGATGCTTGGCTTCTTTCCCTCATGTTTCAAAGCAGGGTATGAGAGGACTTCTCCTGTGTATTTGAAGCATACCAAACAGCCCGCCAAGACTAAGGATAAATCACTTCATTTGTCTTGCTTCTGTCTGCAGCTGGTTTTGTATGCATTAAAACCCCTCTAGTGCAGATGACACGGGAACTGCAGCCCTACCTAAGGTACCTGGCACACCTCCTTGCTCTACAGCAATCCAAGAGACAAAGTGCACGTGCAGCTCCTGCCTCTGCTATGCTGCCACAGGTACTCCAGACTCAGTGTGCAGCAGGGAGGTCTGCGTCAATTCAGCGTTGCGGCGATAACAAGCCTGACCACTGTTAAGGTGAGAGAAAACAACTTCTCCTGCCCTTTATCTGCCTCTTGTCTTCCAGACTGAGCTAGCTGAGCTAGGGGATGTGTTTTGTATGGCCATGCCCTTGTGAGTGTGCGCTATTGAGGAACAGGCTGGAAACAATGCAATGATATGATCACCATCAAGAGATGTTAATCAGCATTAGCCATATTGAATTTACCAGCAAAACACGGACAGCAGCCCTGCAGAAAACAAGCACGCAAAGTCTATTTTAGTTCAGTTTGACATTGCTTTTCTCCTTAGAGAGTCCTGGGCAGTGCAATGCTCTGGTTAGTCCTAATTGATTTAAGTGACCAGACTTCCACTACTTCCTTTGGGAGATCATTGCCAGACTCTACTTAAAACATCCTTGTGAGGAAATATTTCCCTTATTTTCCTCCATCATCTCTCATTATATTTCCTTGATGCATTCCGGGTAATGCTTTTTCCTTTTGGAGAAATAGTTGTATTGTTGTTAGACTCTCTGCCTTCCCTTTTTTGTTGGCCATTAATGAAAAACTGGCTAATTCAAGGAAAAGAATATTGATCACTGTTGGATGGGAGAGTAAGAAGCTGAGAAGACAATCAGCAATAAATGCTAGTAAAGGGAGGCAGCATTACAGATGCAAATAGAGCATTTTTAGCAAAGCATTCATCTAGTTCTGGGCCTGTACTATTCTAAAATTAGGAGGAGGGTTAGCTCGCTTCCACATTGAGGACACCATCTTTTTGTAAGGGACTTCTAGGTCAGAAATTCTATTTTAAACATAGCTGTACACACACAGGCACCGTGGGAGACACGGCACTGTGGGTGAACTCGCTCTGGCTCCCCATTGTATCCGTGTCCTCCGTGAGGGCTGATCAGGCATGCCATGGAGGCCTCTGTGTGTTCTGAACACACGAGACGTGGCCTCGGAGCACACGCACAGCGCGGACATTTCCACGGATGGGCCGGACTCAGCGTGCGCCGCAGAGTTCATCAGTGCATGCTCATTAGCGAGCTGCCCAGACTTCC
Source organism: Pycnonotus jocosus (assembly GCA_013400435.1). NCBI lineage: Eukaryota > Metazoa > Chordata > Aves > Passeriformes > Pycnonotidae > Pycnonotus > Pycnonotus jocosus. Next base: position 694,429 of record VWYP01016645.1, on the reverse strand, counting down.
AGATGTCTCAAAATCCCAGACAAATAGACAAAATCCTCCAATTCTGCACAGACAGTATTTCTTATGGGGGGTGGGAGGGAAGGTTATTTCCAAAGGAAACATGGATGTCTGGTAACCCCACTTGGAATGGCATCTGTATGAAAAGCTGCATCTGGAGCAGGGAAGGTCAACCCCAGCAAAATGCCAGCGAAGTCTGACTTCAATTTAAAGAGGGGAAAAGTGATTAAGGGCAAGAAAAGATCACTGTAAACATGTAGGAATGTAAAACTTGGCAAGGCAGTATCTAAAATGGAGCAAGCGAATGTTTACAGTAATCTGATGCAAAGTAACATCAAGAACAGAGATGAACTGTCTAGTTTGCTATGGGGCGCTATTGGCATTTGCAGCTAAAACAAATTAAAATGCAGGGATTTTTTTTTTTTCCCCGACTCTTAACCTAACAGTTAATTCAGAGCCATCTTGGAAGGCTGTCCAGGGAAGATGATGGATACTTCATGTCTGAGTACTGCAAAGGAAAACTAACAAAGCGCAACAGTGTTCTGGAGAGCTGGGCTTTAATTTAGTAGACTTTTCCAAGGCTAATTTCTGTGTTAATGAGGGCACAGGGCCAATGATCTGCTAGAAAAGAGCACTAAAGTTCAGCAGCAAATGCACATGAAATTGTTCCTTTCCAAATAAAGCATACCTGGGGCACATGCAAAGAACAAGCTCATTGGTGGTGGTGTGAGAGGGCTGAGCCCTCTCCTCCCCTCCAGGGATACAATGAAATCTGCAGAACACTAGTTGCTAAATCCTATTGAATTGGGGGTAATTTAGATGGTGAGACCTTCAGACCCACTGAGAATGCACAAGTCCTGACAGAGCAGGGCAGGCGCATGTTATTATCTTTACACATTTGAGTAGACTTGTTAAAACTCAATAAGAGCAAGCACTGATAGGTTTGTTGTGAAGCATGCAAGTTGCTTTCAGGGTAATGGTTTATATTTTTAGTATTTTGATTTTCAGGTTAAATTCATCATCAGGCACCTAAGAACAGTTAGAAACCCCTCATCTCTAATTTCCAATCATAGATTCAATTAAGCCATTTTGTGGGGAAGGAAGAAAGGAAGATTGAATCAAACCTCACATGCTGAATATCAAATCTCAAACTAAGAATTATTTATAACAACTGGATAGAAAAATAGCAGAAATGTAACTGTTTCTTGCAGAACTCCAAATGAATCAGTTATTCACATATCGTTTCATAGCAGGTCTACTGTGGTACCTGTATTATTGCCCATTCAGCATTGCTACTGCAGTCCAAAGGCATGTACAGAGCTTTTTAATCCATTTCAGCCCTGACGTTGCCTCATATGCCCAAGCATGTAGCAAACAAACCACCAACTTCTCACTCAGCCAGCGGGTTCCCAGCACTACAAGTTATATAATCAAACACATGCTAGAAAAATAGGAGATAAGATTAGTGACAGTTAACTGCTGCTATTTTTTTTTTCCACAGCCTGAAGAAGGTCTCTGGGATTAAATATTAACTCTAATCTTATTTGCTAAAATTAGCACACAGTGTATTCTTTTTCTTCTACAGCCAATTGCAAGTATAGCACAGAAGTTATTTTCAGAGGGTAATCTGATAACCAAAATCAGTCACCAAAGCTGTTATTCCATTAAGAATTAAGAGACTTCCTCATTATTTAGTTGGTTATTTTTACCTGGGATGGTGAAGCCTGGCTTTTTCCTAGCTTGAGCTTATTTGGTTTTGGAAAACTCTCTGAAAGATTTAAGTATATTACTAGGCTCAAACAGGTCAGTCACATGTGCAAAACCAATGGTATTAGATATCACGGCTTGTTCCTATATATGCACACAGGCAGGAATTGTTTTGAAACCACGATCCTTTTACATAAGGTAGGAACATGCAGGAGGCAGGAAAAAATCAGAAGAGATGATAAACAGCAGAGTACTTTTGTAAGGCAACGCCACACCAGTATTTTACTGCATTTCCCCTCTTTAATTTAACAGCATTTAAATATTCTCTCACCAGCAGCTTGCAGATGTACTTCCCTTGTTTATTTACTCATAAGGCTGTGAAGCTCCTAAAATGAATGATCACTCTTTAAAAATTCCACTTGGGTGAGAAGCATCAGATGCTGGCATTTGTATTATGTAAGCTTTTAAACAACAAAGGAACGTACAAGTTGCTGATGGAGAAGATCAACAAAGAGAGACCTTTGTTTTCACTCTAAAAACATTTTTAAAATTAAGTAGATACCTTGCCAGCCTCAGTTTAACATTCTGCCTCTTCTGGTAGTGCATACAAATTTTGTGCAGAAGAGTAACCTGAAGTCCAAGTGACAGTGTGGCCTCTCCCACATGGCATCACACTTTAAGGGTGGGGAGGACACCACACCATCACCATGCATACCCTGGGCACGAATGCATACCAGGAGAGCAGAGAAACTGGACACACAGCTCCTTTCTTTAGGAGGTCCATTACCCAATTATTAATTTCAAAAGTCCCTCTGGAAAAACTGCCATCTGCAAAGCCCTGCCCTGAGTGGTCTAAGGGGTATCCTGGTATCTTTCCAGTGCATCCTCTGCAACAGCCTCTGGAGGCTGTCAGACTGAGAGCTTCAAGATGATGCTTAACTGCCCTTAGTGGTACTTTTACAGAAGATGCCACACAGGAAGTGCTTGTCCAACTTCCAATTTTGTGCTTTCAAAAGAAAAAAATCCTACAAGTACCCCTCTCAGCCTTCCCCCCTGAAATCCCAGCTGGTGGCCAGACAATAACTTTACACTAAAAGCCCTCACTGTCTGTGCAAGAGTAGAGGAAGCCAAGTGACTTCTCATTCTCCTCCCTCTGGCATAATGACCGCATCCAGGGGCAGCACAAGTGCTCCAAAGAGCCTCCTCCCCCTGCACCCGAATGGGGAGACCAATATCCCTCAGTGCCCGCAAAGCATTCCAGTGTGGGAGGTGTGACCACAGGAGGTGAGACAGGGAGGAAGGAGGAGTCATTCAGGCCAGACTTGCCTGGAGGATGGGAAGCAATGATCACAAACTGTGTCCAGTGCTCCGTGAGAAGTGCGTCAGTGCTGACGGTGGGGCAAGTGGCTTGGAATTGATTGCCAGGCGCAAAGATGGCATAAACAGCCGCTGGATCGATGACCATGCTATTGGTTATGTCAGCATTTGACCATACATGACTCATGGGTGGAGTGCAAGAGCTGAGGCACCCACATACTTGGGTTTGTCTGAATCAAATTCACTGTGGCAATGCAGCTTTGAAGCACTCTCAAAAACCCCAGGCCTTAAGTCTGGGGCCAATAATGTCAGAGGAACCAAAAGGGAAAAGAGAATCAGAAGTTGTCTAGGAAATAAAAAAAAATAACCTAGAGTGTAGTAAAAGTAAAAATAATCTCTGATCCAACTGCAATGCTTATTTTAATCCACAACTTCTACTTTTATTTCCTCTCAGAGTTACTGAAGCCAAATTCAAATTCTTTCAACCTTTCAAAAGCGAGACTGGTTTCAAATTAAAGCAAGGAACTTACTTTTGGAAACTGTGACAGTATCCCTGCATATTTCCAGCATCTCTGAAAATTCTGAGGAAAAAGCAATTTATTGAATTTGCCACACCTTTTGGAAAATACACCTTTTATTGAGAAGGAAGGTAGAAATCATAGGCATAAGTCTCAATACTTTGCTGCAGACACATCTCAGTGCAGGAAACAGCAGGGATCTTACCAAAGATCAATGAAGACACTTGGAAAACTGGAAGGCTATAGGATGGGAAGATGCAGTGCTCTTCCACAGCAGGGATGCACTGCCTGCATCACATCTACTCTCAATATCGGTCACTGCCAGATGTACCCACTGGGCAGCCCTACGTTTTACCATTCACAGCGTCTTCTGAGCAAAAAGAGACATTTGCCTGCATGACTGCTCTTCTGGGCCAAAGAGAAACTCAGTCATGAGAAGCTGGGCAGCTCAGGGAGGCAGGTCTGTGCTGCACCTCCCTCTGCCACTTCACAGCAGCATGACACCTTTGGCAAAACAGCTCTTGGATTGGAGGGGGACACTTCTTAAACCCCTGCAAGCAAACCTGCCACATAATACCTGCCAGAGCCCTTATTTTAAAATCTCACTTGGTAACCTGTTCTGAAGTCAAATACCATTTTGTTATTTTTTCCTAACTAATTCTGTGGCTTGGGGTATGTTATTGATGTCAGAGGTTGCTCATGGTGTAACAAGAACGCAGAAAATTCCAAGTTATGGCCAAGACAGTACCTGCAGGCAAGCCTAGGTAAAAAGGCTTTGGGAGGAGAAATTTGGGGCTGCTAAGGTGACACTCTGAGTGAAGGCGTTAAAAAGAAAATTAGAAATGAGGATGTTATAAAGAATCATCTCTCTAAAGGGACAGCGTGGCCGCAATGTTACTCAGCCAACAAAACACATGTAAAAAACCAGTGGCACTAATTAGCAGTTTAAACACTCAGGCATGAACTTGAAGAGAAAGCAAAGGGAAACACGGCTGTGATACCTGGCTGTTTCAAATACTTTTGTGCTTTCCAGTGCAACGTGCATCTTAAGAAACCTGGAACACAGTAACGAAGGATGACACAAGAAGGTGGCTCAGCAGAAATGTTGTGTTTGCTCCCTCCCTGGGTGCCTGTGCAAGCCACTTCCCCAAGTGGGGAAGAAACAAGCAGAAACGAACAGATTTTAACTGAAAAGCATCATCAGAATTAAAGTGCAACTGTAATTTAAAATTAAAATTAGTCCCACATTTTCGCAAAAGGAAAATTAAACTGACCCCAAGATTAAAAAAGAAAGAAAAACAAGAGAAAGTGTTAGCAGTAAGGGGGGGTGAGGAAGGAGTGGGAAAGCTTTCACAGAATATAAATTGTGAGAGAGGAGTCTGTGAAAGATCTGTTTAAATGCATAACATGAGCCACAGTGGGTAGAAAAAGGGAAAACAAAAACAGTTTCAGAACTTTTAGAATAAAGGAAGAATCCTAGAAGCCTCCAAATTACATTAGGAAACATCAAAATAGGCAGAAAATGAAGATGCATGTAGAAATGTGCTAATTCAGAGGGAGCTTAGAGGAGTGATTCAGAGTTTCTGAAGCTGTAATTGATACACAAGTAAGCACAACAACACTGAAAAATTACCTAGACTTGTAAATTCACCAATACTCCCCTTTCCCAGGCATGGCAGAATGTATTTATGCACATGAACTACGTAGTAGTGTATTAAATACACAGTGCATTAAATACACGGTAATTACTTTATAAAAACAAGGAGCACTTCACAGCAAGCCACCTCACTACAAGCCCTACTATTATACTCCATGCAGTGTTGGAGAGGAAGAAACAGGCTCTGTCAGATATGATTTAAAAAGCCATAAGGCTGCACTCTGAGGAAGAGCACTAACTCGGAAGACAAAGGAGCTGGAGTAGAAGCAGGCTCAGGAGATGGGGCTGGGTAACATCCAAAGCAGCTCACGGATGCTCTGCCGTGGTTTCCACGGGGCTGACGACACCCATGCTTCTGGCACTGCCTGTCACCGTGTGCTGGCACAGCACAGCAGAGAAAATCACTGGCATCCTTACACTGGGGCAGCAGCAGACAGTACTGCCCAGCAAATACCGTAACATCTTAAATCCAGAGACACTCTTGCTGGGCTGTGGATGGAAATGAATGTAAAAGGCTTTACCATTGCACTTCATGAGGTAACCAAGCAATTACAGCTATTAACTGGGAGGCTGAAACCCTGTAAAAGTGACCCAGCTTCCTACAAGCATCTTATTTTTAAAAGAAAACCTGCCAAATGCTGCATTTGTTCCAGTTTTCCTTTTCCTCTCCTGCCTTGCCATTTAATTTCCGAGATTTGGGCGTGCAATTCTTCTGCCATCACCTTGTTTTTGTTCTTGCATGGCTACAACAGATCTGAGGATTACGGTGGCTTTTGTTCCACTGCTTGGTGTTCACATTTCATCGACGATGTCTGCTCAGCTCAGCAATGAAGGTTTGCAAGGAGAACCAGCCACTGCTAAGCTGGCAAAGTTGATGCCCTCCCATCCTCCACGAGGAGCAGTTAACTCTTCTCTCAGTGGTCCAAAAGGTTAACTAGGCTCTGTAAATCCCACCAGAAAAAATTGTAGGCATTTGCCTTCTTGCTGAGATTTCATATCTGCTACGAGTAAAAGGTAAATGGCTCTTTTAGTCCCTAAAGGAGTGCAGGCTTAGCAGGAGTGACCCATAGTAAAGAGGCCAAAGGCACGGAAAGATGGGAAGGTTGGGCAACGGCATCCCAGTGCAGCCACGACCTTGTGCTCAGCTCTGGGCTGTCCCCAAGGAAATGACTTTCCCCTTCCTGCTTCATACATGATATTTTTAAGATCTACCCAGAAACCAAAGGTTAGAAAATGCCACGTACCCAAGAAGTCCCAGAAAGACTCTTCACATAGAAAAATTATGGCATTTCCAGCTTAACTTCCTCAGAGGGTAGGTGGGACTTTACAGCTATTTGTGTGTGTGTGACTACATATGCTCACGTGCACCCACGCATGCTAGCGTGAGAAAGAGACTAGATAACATGAACGTGTGTGAAAGGGATTGAATTAGCCCCATCTGCTCCGAAAAGATCATTTTTTCCTTAGATTTCTATTACCATCGTTTCATTGCCACACTGGAGTGATTCTAAAAGGCTACAGCTCTGGCAGCCAGCATCATTACAGCTGCTCAGATTATTAACAGCATAAATAAACTCTCAGAGACACTACTAAGAAAATATTAGCTACAATTATCACTGTCTGATAAAATAACGAACAGCCAAGTGTTACTCTGCTACCTCAGTCACCAGTGTGTATTTATGTGTGCTGTGAGCAATGAAAACCAGTTTATGTGCATACTGAAGCACTCTGGAATTGGTTCTTTCTACTTTATTTTGTTTTACTTATATTTTTCTAAAGATCAAGCAGCACAGGCTGAAACTGTGTACTCAGAGATTTCAGTGTACCCTGCCTCCTTTCCCTCAGTATATACTCCCATTAATTCCAAGTGAACAGAAAGCCGTGTTTGTAGCCATGCACGCATCTGTTGGAAGGTGGGAGATGGGCAGTGTGCAAGCTACCAGCAGCAACTCTAAAACCTCATGATGGATTTTTACTCTTGGGCCTTGCTGTTTTTTTCCCTAGATGAGGAGTAAGGGCCCACACGATGTCAATGCCATGTTTGCTGCATGGATACTCCTTGCCTTCATCTCTTCCACTGGCCTGCACCACTTTGGCTTTGTGAGTTTGTTTTTCTTCCCATTTCTCAGTGACACTCTTGAGTCCTTTTCTTTCTTGAGTGCACTGGGGAGATTTTGCTTGGTTTCTAATTAATAGAAATTATTATGTCCCTGCAAGCACTGGGGAAAAAAGTTCTTAATCACATAGAGAGCAGGACACAGGAGCAGGAGCTTCTCGCACCCAGTCCCCTGCCTGGGATCCAGCCCCAGCAACACTCTCCTTAGCAGTCACCTCATCTTCCTCACTGTCTGTTGTTTGTTGGAGCTCACCACAAAGAGGAGAAAGAAGCTGCCTGGTCCTGAAACCACTCCCTGCAGGGCAGACACGGTGCTGAAGCTGCAGCCCGGGCAGATGGTTCTCACGGCCCCAGGGCAGGACAGGCTGCTCTCCCCCGAGTGGGTCAGTGCCCACCCTGCCCTCTGACACCTTCCATATCTGCCCCAGAAAGAAGGGTGATGGTGGCAGGGTGACACAGGAAGAACAGGCACGTTACCGACCTGAACACACACACTGGGACCTTTCTGCCTGAGCATGGGAGGCTGGTCCACAGTGAGAGCAGACTCCTGAGGAAAGGGCCACATCCCTGCCAGGTATGAAGGAAAATTAGAAAAATGCTAGAGAGAGCAGCTCCAACGAAATACAGCTAGAAAGGAAGGCAAAACCACAATGCTGAGTGAGAGAAAAGAGAAGGGGGCATTTTCTAAAACAGTTTCCCTCAATCTAAGCTGAAAAAGTCATTTGTACCTTTAGTTTTTTTATCCCACTGCCTTTTTTGATTGTTTCTGAAGCATCTCACACTCCCTGCCTGGTCTCTTTTTTTCCTCTACAAGCCTTTTGTTCCGCCAACCCCCACTCCAGTGCTTATTGCCAGCCTCCAGCAGCCACGGCGGCACCCCCTTTCCATTTGTGGAGCCCGGGGTTCTCCTTGCCTGCACTGGTATGAAAAGAAAAGTGGGGTGCAGAGGCAGGAGGAAACACCATCTTAGAGTGTCTCCTTCTGCTATCTGTGAGGGAAGGACAGCAAGGAGGAGGTGACCTTCTCCCTCCACAGAAATCACTGTGAGAATGAACCTCTGCTCCTGGGAAGGGAAGAGTCAAGCCACAACCATCCTCACTATTTTCCCTCCAGCATCCTCCCTCTCTTCATTCTCAGCAATCGGCCTCTTCTGGCCACTGAAGCAGGTTACCTGTGGCTTGCCCTGAATAAGTGACCTACATTAATTTTTCCTCTGTAATTAAAGTTGTCTTCTGTGAAACAATTTATAAGAACTTTGGGAAAGAAAACAAAATATTGTTCCATACATGTTTTTAAATAAAACATTTTTCTCTTCAAATGAACTCCTCTGTCCCCTAAAAAGCCTCTATGGAAGGTAAAACACACAGAATGGTAAAGGATTCGTTGAAGAAGAACTGAAGTTCATTTTAAATCAGTGTACCATGTAAAAATGCTGTCTTACAAATAGGATTATTTAATTTAAACCTTAGATCTGTCAAGTTCCATTACTTCAAATGGAGCCTGTCATTTCTTGACTTCATTATAAATCAGGATTATATCACAATTTATGTTAGGTAAAGTCTCTGCTTCCACAGGAGATGGTGAAAAAAAAAATTACGCAGCAGTCAGTAAATAGAGCAAAGTCACCGCACTGCTCTTGAAAGGCAAAAAGTCATCTTGCTAAATGAGGGTCCGAGCTGTCCTGTACCAAGACTGTTCCTAATAAATAAAAGACCTCTGGGAAAAGTGCTGAGCATACGCTGGATCTATTTTCAGCTTGCATCAGCAGCTGCTGCCCCTGGGATCGCATCTTTGCTCATACCCTACACCATATGTAATCACTCCAGTGCTGCAACCAGTAAGATAATGAAAGAGCATGGCATAAATCTATACTTGAGTGGAATGCTAAATGAGAAAAATAATACAAAAAAGGGGGAAATAAACCACATTTTCAAGTCATTAGGAAGAAAGACTTTGACATATGAAGTGTTGCAACCATTAATAGCACTTATCATATAGAGTGGAGACAAAGAGACAAATTAATCAAACTGACAGAACTGGGACATTTTATGCTAATGCAGGCTCCTGGGTTTTCGTTTGTATTCCTCTGTGTCTGGAAAACTGATACCATTACAGGGCAGGAAATTGCATGAATAACATGCAACAGATCATAAAAATTCGCACACCAAGTGCAGAAACACTGCCAAAAGCACTGTAAAAACAAGGCTAGAGACCTCAACAGAGGAGCTCCCAACAGCTAATGAATGCAAATAAGTACAGGAATATTTCCCATCCATGCATAACAATGAGACATAGGCTGTGACTCCAGAGTCTCCAATAGTGTAGGTAAAATAAAGCCTGGAGAGCAAACATGCAGATAGCTGGAGGGAACTGCTGGCCAAGCCAGGGTCTGAATGTGTTTGCAGTATTGCAGCCAGCATTTTAAAGCCACAGGGGAACTGGCACAGCCAAGTGTTGCCTCTGTCTGAAAGTACTGCTATGTTAGATTTAATTTAATCTTTCAGGTACAAGAGACAGGGAAGGAAGATGTAAGAGGAAACAGAACAGTCACAAAACAGCACATAATCACACAAACCAAAAATCCCCCTGTCCCTGTGCAAATGCACTGCACACTGTAATAACCCCAGAGATAAAAGACATTTAAAGCATTAGTCTGGGAAATACAGAATGTGCTTGCTGTCCAAAGTCACAGCCATGTTGTAAGAGGCAGGAAATGGTAAGAACTACAGGAATGCTGGGCAGGGCATGGTGTAATGCAGGATCTTGCCAAGGTTCCTTCATTTGCTGTAGAGGCTTCTCAAGGACCTTTAAAAACCCCTGGCAAAACAGAGCACTGCTGAAGTGCAGAGAACTCATCAGCCATGTAAACTCCAAAGGACAAATACTTTCACTTGACAGGCAGCCATGGCATTTCTCATTGTTGTTTCCTAAAAAAGTGATGTTTCCCCCTTGTATGGTAGCTACTGCACAAACCTAAAGCAAGGAACAACTTGGGGGGGGTGGGGTAAAAGGAGTAAAGCTGATACCTTTTGGAGCTGAGTCATTTCCAGCACTGCTCTCACCTTCCCCAGAATAGAATGATATGCAGCTGATGGCATTGGGCAAGAGCATTGACGTGCCAGAACTATGTGCATAAAAGAGGGTGTGGAAATGCCAGCATGCCCAGGGGTTGCTGCTTTCCCAGGTCCTTCTCACATTTGGTGCTGGAGAACCCCATATTCAGAGGTGGCAGGGCAGCAGCTGGTTCACCTCAGCAGGGACGGGCATGGGGAGCACACAATACAGAGCCCAGCTCTCCATCAGTCTCCAGCAGATCAACGTGGTGGGTTTACAGTTTTAGCCATGTGAACAGGATTTATCCCCTGAACTCCTTCTGTTCCTTTGGTAACTACTAGAGTCCCAACAGGGTACGTGGCACTGTACCAAAAAAAGGGCATGCACATACCGAAGCAAGCTAGTCCAAAAACTTTCTGAGGACAATGACAGAGTAACCTTTGTTCTAACGGGAGAAATCAAACCCAGGCATTCATCCTGTAAATACACACCCATCAGACTGATGGACAAGAGTTGCAATCTGCAAATGGAATTACTTTCGCCCTTAAATGTAAAAAAAATGATAGCACAGACAAATGGTGACAGAAAGGCCTCATGGCCTCATGGAAACCTTGTCTTTAAGAAAATAGTAGTATTGGAAGGAAAACAAATTGGTCAAATAGTTATAACCATTCTGATTTCTTCTGGTTTTTACAGTAGCAAAGACACCTCTGGAATCTCTTGAGAACACGCATGACACCTGACCTTTTCCTTTACCCAAATCAGAGCAGTTTGGGAAAAGCTGAGATATGAGTAAAATATCCATTCCTGAAAGAGAGTATTTAGAGAGGTCTTTACTACCACCTTATCAGTCAACCAAGAGGTTGAAAGCACAAGTGACAAGAAATGACCATAAATTCTCACAGCCCTTAAGCTAAGCAATTCCTCTGCAGAAAAGCAGTTAAAAAACCAAGCTGTAACTTGGTCAAATAATTCAGATTAAAACCATATCTGAGAACTAAGATGAGGGTGCAAGAGCAGACGATGCAAAGTCTGGTTCTCCGAGGCTGGGATTGACTTGAAACCCCTTGCAGAGCAGTTTGTGCAGTGCCTGTGTGCAGTGCCTGTCTGCCCTACAGAGCTGCTTGCTAGCTCCTAGCTAGCCCCTAGCTAGCTCCTAGCTAGGATCCTAGCTCCTGCTAGGATCACCATGGCCGTGCACCACCAGCTCAAGACAAAGGCCAGAAGTGTAATCAAATGCTTATTTTTTACAATTTGTGTATGGCCTTTCAACTGAGTTTTCCAATAGGAGAGTTCATGCATTATAGTGAAATGAAACCTGTAAGGGAAGGATTAGGCTCATCTTTGAAAAGGAAACAGAACTAAATCAAGCCTGAGGTAGCCCTTCCTGGGTGTACTTCTCAGTCCTCCGACTGCAAAATACACTGAAGACAGGGAAAACAGTAAAGGAAGTTAGTGATTTAAAGGCTTCTGCCACTACTGCAACCAATTATTTCCGCTTTTTGAATGCAGTGATGATTTTGTAAATGTGAACAAGTCTCTTTGTGGAATGCCCCAGTATTTATGTATCTCAGGGACATCTCTTCATTCTTCACTTCCTTGGACAATGGTATGGATATTATGTGACCTCAATGACTACTGCTTATATAAACTGGGCAAAAATGACAAGGAGAGACAGCTCTTACAAAAGACAGGCAACTCTTCATTTTTTGTGCCTTGCATTTGACAAACCAATTCCAACATTTAAAACATACCCATTACAATGTGGTTTGATGTGTTCAGTCTCCTGAAAACTACCAAATTCATGGAATGGACAGAAACTTCTTGATTTGGCTTTATGTCCAAACAAAAGTGCCATATGCAGAAAGCCGTCCATGGTACAATAAGAAAATCTGCAGTCAGACAAAAATAATGTTAAAAAATAATTGAATTCAACAGGCACATTGGATGGCTGCAGACCTATCCACCTATCCAGCTTCCCCTTCCAGAAACAGAAATGAGCACTAGTCCTCTATGGAGATCAGAAGGGAAGTTGTCAGGTTTTCTCTCTCCACAGCTTTTTCCTGTCTTGAAAGGTTACTGGCTCCAACATTGTCCTTTGAAGGAAACAGGAAACAACTTGAACTTACTCTGTTTTTACTTGACCAGGAATCCTCTGACAGGCAAATTTTCTCTGAAGGCTGCCTGCGTATCTGGGGAGAGAGGTGGCTAGGCATGTTGTACTACTGCTGTGTGGTCAGAGACAGAAAGATATTTTGCTTTCAGAGTTGTTTAAAACTTGTTTCTTATTGGCTGCAGGCCCTTGAAACAGAGAACCACAGGTCTGAATTTCAAAGGTAAGCAAAAACCCAAGACATTTCTCAGAAGCAAAAGTTTTCTTTATGCAGTCAGAAATGTAGTCTCAGCCTCCTAGATGAAAGTCTCAAAAATCCAGGACCACTTGATCAAAAGTATTTTTTCCAGAAACTAAGAACTGTACTGGTAAAGTTTGAATGGACAATCCTTTTTTTCTTTTGATCTACTTTCTTGAAACATTAACACAGACTGCACTCCCATCCATTCTGGGATCTTGAAGTAAGAGGTACACACAGAGATGAGGGAATTTGGTCCTATCACAACTCAAAGCAAGCAAATTTCAAGCGGAGTATTACCACATGTTTGAAGTACAATACACTGGATGCCCACATGTCTTTGACCTATTAGCCCTGTTCAAGTCCCTTTCTTGCCCAATTAATTTATTTAGACGGTCTCCTTTCTCTTTTACTACCCCCATAAACCCACCTCAGCCCTGTCTTTGGAAGTGCATCCGACATTGCAGGAACAGAAGGAAGCACTGAGAACACAACAACACCCATGAATCCATCCTGGCTCACACTTGCCAAATCTCTCTGCTATCCTTACAGTAAGTCTGTACACTTCCATTTCTCTGAAGTGTTGCTCTGAAACGATGAGCAGCTGCTGCAGGGAATGACCAGGTGCAATATATGCTCAACTAAATATGGCTCCTTCAACACTGAAAGAAAGATGGCCCGTTTTTGATGTCCTGAAAACCTACAGCTCCCATTTGTCAAGAATTATTAGCTTTCTTTGGATGAGATTAAGTCTTGCTAGGAGCCTGCTCGCCTGTTGTTTGGGATATATGGCATGGTCTGCAACTGCTGTCACTTAAGCAAAATTTCCTAATTAAGCATCCGCAAAGTGCCCCAGTCTCCTGGTGAGGAAGCCTGTAGCAATTCACAGGCTCGTTCTGATCTACTCCATGCCTCCAAATTTACTTTCCTCTTGGATGGGGCAGTTTCAGCAGTTGTTGTCAATGGCAGTGCACAGGACCTCAGGAGTGATGCAAGAACAGGCAGAGGACACAGCGTAGACCCCATGTGTCACTCAGGACCAGTCGCCCAGGTAGGGTGAGCAGCTGCATCCTATCATGATCATCCTGAGAAATGCTGCAGCTAGTCCAACATGTTCCTCAGTCCCTTATACAGAGGGAAGAAAATGAGACTGAGACTGGCTGAAGACTGATAAGCTGGAAGCTCTGGGTCAGGTATGCCAGCTAGTCCAGGACCAGCAGCTGTGCCAGCTGTGGGTCAGTCTGCTCACCTCCATGTGAGGTAATGTGAACCAGAGCATTTAGAGAGAGCTAAACATTGCTGAGTAGTTCACACAAGGTGATTTAATCATCACTGACCTGATGCACAGAGGTGTGCTGTAATTCCGATCTGATGCATCAACTTCCACTCCAGCATGTGCAGAGAGGTGATGACAGTATTTTATTTGGTCACAAGAGACCTCAGAAATCTACTGCTCAAGAATTATTTAACTTCAAAGCTGAACCTCTCAATTCCAGCTGTTTGGTGACACCTTGTTTATATTTTGGTTTTACTGACAGTTTTAGTATTGCAGTTTTCTGCCATTCTCAGTTCAGCTATGGTTATTTTGACTGTGGACACCCAGCAAGGAGCAGGGTACGATTTCAATTGCAAGTCAGCTTTCTTCACAATGTCTTTAAAAAGCTTCTAAATAAAAAGAAATATTTCAACTACTTTTGTGTGCAGGAAAACAGACTTCGTTAAATGCACACTTTGATGCCATCAACTTTTAGAAGGTCAGATTAAACAAAGAGAGAGACAGAAAGGTTGACTAGCAAATCTGATCTATCTTCTTTTATGATTTTGAATTACACTGAAGTACACCAGTACTGAACACCAAATTTCTTACAGGGGTTTCTAGATTTTGTCGCTCTCAAAGGCCATTTCCCTTACAGTTATGAAACGATGTGCAGTCATACATATATCACTGAAGAGTTTGTTGCTAAAAACACATGCCAAATTTTTCAGTTGATTTTAATCTCACTTCAAAACAATTGCCAGTGGCTCTCTTGATATCCTTCCCCAGTAACTTACAACATACTTCTTAGAGAGATGCCTGATACTTTCTTTTAATTTGAGTTTTTAAACAACCACACAAGCCTCCTCTCAAGTGCTTTCAGAGAAATTAAAACTCACTTTTTTAAACAAACCAAGCTTGGGCTAGATCTGCAGTTTGACCAGCTACAGCTGCTCCTATTTATTTATTTTCTTAAAGTAAATAAAGTGCCCAAGGACAGCTTTTAGTAGTGTTAGACTGCACTGAGACTCAGAGGTGTTTGCTGGCTGTCTCTCATCAAAATGGGACAGATGAAAATTCATTCCAGCATAAAAATCCTGAAATAAACCAGCCATTTTGCTCTTCAGAGTTTGCATCAAATTTAACAGAATGTTTGCGTCTACTTCTGCCTCTAAAAAAACCCAACTCTGTAAAACTCACAAAAAGCATTTCATTCCCAAATCCTAGTAAAATTCAATTGCCTTCTGCTCACCTAAAACCCATAGTTCACTTCCAAATTGAACCATACTTCCTAGGCTTAATGTTTGTTGACTGCTGCAATGCATCATTTGAATACATTGCATATTCCACCCCATAACATGCTCAATTTCACTAGTAGCTGAGAAAAACAGTCAGTCTAACAATATTCACCAGGGAATCCTTGTCAGAAAGTGCTGTATGAAAACTAAAATATATTTTTTGAAGGTTTTGGGAACAAGACTTGCTACAGTAATCAGAAAGTACCTTACGGGTTGAGGTGTCTGATGTTGTGAAGCTGACTGAAGGTGTCTTCACTGGACCATACCTGTCTGTTTAGTCAAATGCCCAGCCTGTATTTTTGGACTCTAAAAAAGCAGATATCTGGTTTGAAATATTTAAAGAAATTGAAAGGGATTTTTAGATAAGAGATAAAGCAAAGATAAGAGAATTTTAGGTGGAGGGGGAGGAGGGGGAGGAGGGAGAGAGATCTTTCAGTCTGCAGGGCCAGAGTGCCCAGAGCCGAGGCGCAGTCACAGCTCAGCCATCTCATTTTCATTCATATATATATGAACACAGCAAAGCCCCTAAAAAAACTAAAAAACTCCCCCAAATACAATAGACAAAACCAACCCACCTTCTGTTACACATTCTTATTGCTTCTTCTCATGCCCTTAACATAGGACTTACTCTTCAATATCTCTTTTACATTTTAGATCATGTTTGTTATATTTGACCAAGAAAGTTTCCACACTGCAAGCTGCCTTTTTACTAGCAAGTGCAATCACAGTCAATCAGTCCAAGTGAACAGTAATGGCAGGCAGGCAACAAAATTTGGTCTGGTTATTGAAATGGTGAATTTTGCTCTGTGCATTCATCTCCCTATCCCCTTCGACAGTACACTTTCATATGCCTACTTGAATAAATAAATAAATTGTACAGCTACTGCCAAAGGGAGGGAAAGGAGCTACTGCAAGATTTTTTCTACTTAACATGCATGTATACACGACTTCTGTTTTGCTTTTTGAAGCCTAGCTCTCACCACAACACAGATGTATTTTGCTTTTCTCCACCTGAAAAGATCAGAGAATGTTATGAATAGCAAGACAGCCCTCATCAGAAAATAATGGAAGTTACACTATGCAGAATGAAAAGTATGTGGCTAGTTTCTTCATCACACTTGAGGCACGAAAAATCAAGCAGTGCTGGAAGCTTTTGCAGTGATACATGGATGGAATTTCATATCACATTTTGAAGATCTCATTTTATTTATGTTTTATTGCTCCCCTGCTAGAAACAAAGTACATCGTTTGCACCTTGTATTGTGCTACAGAAGCAACACACATAAAACAACATCCAATTCTGTCTCAGTTTCTCCTAAATTAGTGTCCTGTCATGTCAGACTTCAAAACATACCAAATGCTCAGTTTTACTCTCATTACAGAGCTGCAGCCTCCAGCCACCCCTCTGTGCGGTCAGTGTCGGCACTGTGGGGCAGCACGAATAATAACACATTCCCTGGGAGGAATTCAGGAAACCAAAGACCCAACCTTCTACCCATATGGACTGACTGAAGTGGCATTACTGAGGTAAGGTTGAGAGGTAAGTAAGTGTGAAGCCTGACAGATATAACCCTTTGCTGCCACAAAAAGCTCTGCAGATGAAGGGAATAATGGCTTTCAGGTTCTTGCCACCTCCTGAGCCAAAGCAGAAATAATTCTGGCCAGTGCTGCAATCTGTGAGGAACATCAATGGTCAATAGAGTCTTGTAAAGAGAAAACCACATTACTGCTTTCCATTCTCTAAGAGCTAACCTTAGCTACTTCTAATGTATCTCCGGGGTGTCAATGAAAAAGGGTCTTTTGTTGTTCCCTACTGTGTTAAACATCCTTCCAGCTGGGAAATAAACTTCTTGCCCTGTTGCTCCTCTTTTCCACATTTATCACCTCTTTCACGCTATGCTCCTGTGCAGAGCACTCCCAGCTAAGTCCCTACATACTTCAAAGATATTATATTTATACATACAAAGAATACAAAGAAAGGAAAAAGACAAAGTAAGAGAACACTGTTTATTTCTAGAGAGATGAAAAGGAATAGTAAGTGCCTTTAGCCAACAGGGTATATAATAATTGACCTCCTGCATCCTGCCTTTGATTTTCTCCTCATCACAATCATCTCTCGTTGGCTAATTCCCAGCATTTTTCCCTCAGGCTGGCAGGTTGGCATGGATGGTTAGCAGCTGCCAGTATTTCTCCTCCCTGTCAGCTACGAGCCATGCTAATGTTAGATGCCTGGCTCAGTCCCACCCAGAGTGCTGCTGCATGTCTTTGCCTTCCAACATACTCAGCTTTTGCCAGCCTTGAATCCCAAATCCGAGGTCCTGTCCTGCCTTTCTCCCTGCAAAGCCCAACCAACCATGTGAGGGAGTTAACCCATGCCAATCAAAGAAGCAGATGACAAATTTCACAGGACTAGACCCTGTGGGGAAAAGACAGGTTTTGCAGCAGTGAAGGAGAGAGAACGTGGAGGAATCCAGCCTTTGGTGCGTGCTTACATCTACTTTGAACATTATTCTCTTAACAGCAAAGGAAAGAGCTCTGTGGATAAATCCCACAACCTCATCCTGAAAGAAAAACTGCTTCCTTTTGCCCCTTGGAAGACTTGGACACCACAGATAGCTCAATTTAATCCTTTTGGAAGAAAACATTCCCAGCAGACAGTTCATTGCACTAAAAAAGGTCACCACTCTGAAACACATTCAAGAAATTTGAGGGCATACAGGTAAAACTAACCAACCTACTGGAGAAGCAAGTTTCTAAAAGAACACAAAGCTTGGTCTGCTGTCTCACAAGATCTTTGTTTAGCTTCATCTGGGAGGGAGGCATTTGGAGCTCTCAAGAAAACATGCAAGCAAGGTTGAGAATCTCTATTTCTAACCTGTAGGCATCTAATGCCACTGAGGAGTTCTACCTGTTGCTGCTGTATTTCTGTCATTTCACCATTTAACTGCACCCTCAGCTCTCAAAAGGCTGAGTGAATAAGGTGTTCGCACAGACGACGCTCCCCTGCCCAGTGCCCAGCTTTCAGCTTGCCCATGCAGACTCACTGTGCACTTCCATTAGCAGAGTTAGGCAGGTAATAATAGCAAATAAAAAGCCCATTCGATGAAGCACTGGCTCCTTCTCAAGTAAAGCTGAGTACCACTACAGCATGAATGACTCAATCATCTACTCGAGAGCTATTACTTGCAGCGATGAAGCAATGTTAATTGGATAACGGCCTGCTGCCAGCTAATATTGGCATGACCTACAATACCCCTGGCTGACAGCCGTGTCTCTCTCCATCACACCTTTTTTTGTAATCTGGATGGGAAGTGGAAACCATTAAAAAAGCCTCCTAAGTGCCATTTAACTTCTTATCATAAATTAAAAACTTAATTAAGTGCCTTGTTAGAGGAAGGAAGACCAGTTTTTGTGATTAAATAAAACAAAACAACAGTTAGGGGTATGGAGTGAATAACCAACTTTACAGCTTCAAACTCAGTTCTTTGAAAGTACTAATTCTGGGTTGCATTTAACAGCACCTGCTAGAAGAAAATTGCATTAATTGCTGAAAAATATCCTGGGTAAAAGCAGGCAAGATTCTAGTTGTTTGGCCAAACTGCACATGAAGAAAAAAGCACAGAAGTTAAGAGCTAATGAGGCCCTCTTTTATTAGCTGTAGGCAGCTGAAACACTCCATTTCTCTAACTTGTTCTGAGGACTGATAGTTCACACACCACAGCCACATCTGAGCCCTTGCTATTATGCAGCTGTTCTGTGCAGCTTGTCTACACACTGAAATATGTTGCCTTAACAAAAGGTGTGGTACAAAATCAAATTGCTAAGACCAGAACAAAAGGGTTTATGGAAACTCTTCAATCAGTGCAGAATTAGCACCATACTGACTTTGTTTAAGTTGATTGAGGAAAGGTTTGAACTGAGGCACGTTAAGACATGCTTGAACTAACCTGAAATGTCTAACACAAGGTCTTGCAGTGGTTTAAAACCCTCTAAATCCAACTAGCTCCAATTCTGCGTGTGCACAATGTCACCCTACTGAAACGACTCGTGTGTTGTAAAGACTGCTCTCACTTGTAACTGGATATAAACAAGAAATAATGTGAAAAACATCTGTTCCCTGTTTAGCTAGACAACAGTTAACCATGTCTGGATGCCAGATTAACATAATGACCCCAACACACTATGAAGTAAAAAAAAAGTCTACAGTTCAGACTTCAGAGGCAGATTTACTGCTTTGAATAATCAGAAATAAGTTCTTTTCTTTAATGTTAAGCTTCATCACACCAACATAATATGAATGTAAAAGCTTTACATATAAAGCTTTATCCAGCTCCAACATCAAACCTTTGAGAAATAATAATAACAACAATGCCCTTTCTCCATAATGTACTTCAGCAGTTTTCAAACTATGCTCGGATTTAAAATACAGTGTTTGTGTGGTTGAGTTAAAAATAGCTCTGTGAATTTATGAGCAATTGTCACCTTTGAAAAAGTTTTGAACAGTGAAGAGTATATTTTAAAATTGTCTTCTGTTTTATGTATCTGTTTTTCTATAATATTATACACCAATATAAATTGTCTCTAAGCACGAAAAAAGTAGTCACTCAGGATATTCACTTTCAACTCCTGTTTGAAATTTTTCCACTGGAAGAATAACCTCCTACATGACAGAGTAAGTCAGTTTTCAGAGAGACCTTAAGAAATAACTCACTGCTGCCAGTGCTCTGCAGACCACAGACTGAAAACAGCAGACTTGGGAAGCATCCTTAGCTTGTGAACCGAAGATGACCCTGCTAACTTCTTTAAATGCAATATAACTAAGCTGATGTTTCCTCTGCTTTATCAGCTTTTAAAAACCAGGAGTGTTTCAGTTCCTCTCGCAGGGAGCTCTGCTGCTGTTGGAGGCACTTCCCGTAGCTCTGCACAGGCACCTACCAAAGCACCCAGCGCTGTGAAGCTGAGTGATGCCAGAAGCAGAGATATGCATCTTAACCAAGGAGTAACTGAGAAATAGTGAAGTGCATCAGGTAGCTCTCCTTATCCCACTAGCTTTTGTGAGGATATTATTTAGCTGACACAGCTATTCCAGTAAAGTTAGCCACCAAGAAAACTAAGATTCAATTGCTGCATTTAGCAGCAATTAATTTGCATGTGGAAAATATCTGTGCAAGTAAACACTGGTAACTGTGGTTATCTATTTTAATAGGCTAAGAGAGTTCTTTTCCAGGATGAGAAAGTTGAAGTCCTGGTACTCTGATACTAATTTGCTAAAGCACTAGCAAAGTAGCAGTGGTGGTCCTGGGTGAGGCATGACAGTATCAGAGTTCTTAGAAAAACCTTATGAACTAGATTCACTACTTCTGCAACTCCATGAGCTTCACTGGAGCTGTAAGAGCAGCCAGTGCAACCTTAAGTCACAAAAATTTTTTGATCTTTCATTGATATACATTCTAAAATGTAGAACTCCAATACTTCATTTATTCAAAGGAGATTCACTTAAATAGAAATAATTTATGGTTGAACTGTAACATAGAAGAAGATTTTTTTTCTTAGACAGCATCTCATATAAAACACATAGAAAGACACACCTTTGTATTTTAAATCTCTAGTGTCATATTAACATAGGACTGGGTGACCAAGTGCAGGAACATCATGACCCCTCCACTTGCCTGCAGCTCAGCACTTCACTACTGCTGCAATCAGAAATCTTCTAATTTCCAATCTATGTTTACTGAAAGTTGAAACCAATCAATTCTTGAGCCAACAGCGTCTTTTAGCATTAAAGAGAAATTCCTCCTCTCAGCTGTGTCAGCTCCTCTGCCTAACTAGAGCTGCGGCACATCTCAGTTGTCACACCAGCAGTATGAACCTGCCATGGTCCTTTCTTCTCGTCCTTCAGGCCAGGCTCATTCTTCTCAACATCTTAGTCTTCTCAGTCACTCTTCTACAGGCTTATTTGAATTTAAATTACTTTTCTTTATGTAACTGGACCTGAATTATGCACCAAAGTTTCACTAAGGCTTCGTAGAAGAGCACTGATAGTCTCCTGCCATTTCACACCTGTGCACTCTTGGGCATATTTTGTCACCTTGCTGCTCATACCCTTGCTTTGTGGCAAGAAAGTCATGCGATACTGACTGAGACTTGGTTCTTCCACTGGAAATTATTAGTGGACACTGCAGAATCAAAGTGTGCACCCCAGCGCATCCTCTGCGATATCTCTGAACTCCTATGCAAAATGTCCAGGTTGAATAATATTCATGAGTAATATTCATGAGTAATATTCAGTGTCAAGACTCACAAAGTCACAGCCAGTGACCTACTTCTAATGCTCTCCAACTTGTGCTGTGACATTACAACACTGCTGAAGTCTCTGGAGAACTAAACCAGAGGGGGGAAAATGATGTATGACACTTTGGGACCTGTCATCATATAAAAACACACTATGCCTCTTCTTCAAGGGCATTAAGGAAATGATGGTGAAAAACCTCCCGTATGCCAGAGCACACTCCCACTGAGCAACTGCTGTGCTGTGCTCTGGGTATGTTGCCACTCTTCTCATGCCACCCCTCCCAGCTGGAGACACCGGGCAGGCAGTGCTGAGGCAGTAGGTGATGGCAGCCCTGGCCATCAGGCACACACCTCCCCTCTGTGGGCAGCAAAGCCACCAGCACGCCCTATGGTAGCTGTGCTGTCACGGCTCTACGGCTGTGAGGAAATTACAGTGGGGGTGGAAGCCAGTCAGTGAGATTCTGTGATAAAATAAAGTAAACTTTCCAGTGAGGTATGTGTTTTCTACATCCCTGGGCTTCCTGCTGTGGGAGCTATGCTGCATGACAAAACCTCTGCCTTTCTGATAGACTGTGTTCATGGTTTCTTGGTGGAAAAAAGGTTAAATCCCAAACTCTTTATGAGGGGAGTTGTGAGGAAGCTAGTCTGAATGAGGTGCAGGAGAGGGCAAAGAAGTGGAATAAAGATATGAGCTGCCAGAGAGGGGTGGACAGCAATGAAACTCCCAACAACATGACAGCTCAAATGATTTTTCAACAATAACCTGCCATGTAGCTGTCACATCACTCCTTTCAAATTTCCTGTCTAGAAGAGCAGAGGAATATCAGGGTCCTAATACTGCTCTGAATGTGGCTATGGTAATGAAATGTTTGGGTACAATTCCTTCAGCAGCAGTGACAAAGGCAAGCTGAAGCATCTCAAAGCTTTGCCTCCATCATAAGGCTGGCGTGGTGTGAACATGTCCATCCTTCAGTGATTTACAACCCACCCAAACACGAGAAGCACATCCTGAGCTGTGCTGGGGCAGCCACTGACACCTGTGCCATCCTCCCTTTGGCCACCCCAGCAGACCACAGAGGTTTTCCTCACCATGAGGGAGGAAGAGGCGTGTTGCTATGGTGGGGGCAGGGTGACATACTGTACCTCTTCCGGCAGGCTGACCACCAGGTCATTTTCCGTCTGCCCAACCAAGGCCTGCAGGAAGTACTCGCTGCAGGCAGCCAGCACAGCCCGGTGGGCGCGGAACTCCTTCCCCTCCACGATCAGCGTCACGTCACAGAGAATGTCCTGCTTCCGCTGGTCATTTAAGCAGAGGAGAATATTGGTACAGTGCACCGTTGACTCATACACATACATGGGGGAGTCAGTCTTCTCATCCACAGACATGCCGTTCACACCCTGCAGAGCACAAGGGAGAAGAAAGCACAAACAAAGTGGTGAGGAGCAGCACCTGGGTGAATGTGGTAGGGTGATATTCAACCCAATATCCACACAATCCCTCAAGATCACAGCCGAGCAGCCCATTAGTGCTTAAATCCAAAAAAGTTCCTAGGGAAAGATACCATGATTGATACTGGTTTGATACCACTAGATTTCACTCTGTCATGCTTGGACTACCTACTTGCCCCACCAACTTCCCCCATCAAAACCAAAATAGGGTTTAGACAGACTGCAGAGTGCTTTTCTTCAACCACCTACTATGCATCTCCAATTTCCAATTTAGTAATAGTAATAACATGGGGACATTGGAAATTTTAGAAGATTTTAGAAAAAATAGCTAGTGTGACTGTTGAGTTTTCTAATGGTGAAAAAAAGGGCTTTGCACTTGCTTCTGATATTTTCAGATCAAAGGGAAAAACCCCTCAAACTCCCGAGCCTACTCTCCAGCAGACAGGCTGCACTACACAGTCACACTGAAGACCTCTGCTCAAGTAAAAGGCAAGGTGGAACTGTACCTGATGAAGCTGCTGATACAGCAACTTAATTTCTCAATCAGAATTTTAAGCCTTAAGAGGGAGTGATAGATATTTAACAGCTCCAGAAGAAATCTGTTTCCACGTATGGCTAAAGCAACACGCCTTCCTCAGTGGCTTAATGCCATTTACAGAAGAGTAGATCTTCCCGAATTCCAGACCCACAGACCCAAAAAAATCCCTTGACCTGAATGGATGTCCAGGTCACTGTACACAGGCACTGAGGCTACTCCTGCCTGCAGGTCTCCCTCTTCTGACATCAGAGCAGAGGTTGGAATGATGTCACACACTGATTGCACACCCATTACTACAGTCTGAGTCAGGGAAATTCTCTGCCTGATGTTCTGCAGTTTCTGACACATGTAGAACTGGCAAAGCCTCTGAATATGGCAACTGGATTTGCAGTGGTGATGGTGGAGGGAAACAGCTTCCCCTCATACCCCACACTGCATGGACTCCCTTTGCACTTGAACACATTGAAGTAATTAATTTACTCAAAACATCTTCCCCAGCATTAGATGAATCCTCTTTGCATTATTTTCTCATTTCAACTTCTCTGAGTAGGAAGGTGTAAAAAGCCTGTGCTGTGACTGAACAGACTATGAATCCCAAACCAAATCTGCTTGTTTTCAGGCTTATGTGGAGAAAAGGATTATTTTTACGTGTTACTCTATCTGCTGTTGAAGGGAAAGTTGTGGAAATGCACAAACCTGCAGTACTTTTAAGGAATTATTTTTTCTTATTGGGAACAACAACTACCTTCTGAGAGGTAAATTCTGAGGCATCAAGGGCTAAGGGTAAGATGATGGTATTTTAGTACAGTACTGCTGCACTGTAAATATCTGACTACTGTATCAAGTAAAAGCAAAATTCCTCCTCTGGTACTTTTTAATGTGGATCGCTGCAGCATCCTCCTTTGCTCTTGCAATATACAGGCATATTGCTAGACACAACATGACTTAAAATGATTTCTCTTGCTGTGAGTTCAAACTAGCTTACCATTTTCCTCCAGTGCCATTTGAAAGACACTAATCATCTAGACAAGAATGGACTTAAGAGGACACGCTTGTTACTTACATTGACTAAACTTCTCAATGGTAACTTCATTCTCCCATCTTTTGTATTAGAGTATTTTTAAGCCAGTGGCTATGATGACTCTGTACAGAATAGGTATTTTTGCCAACAGTGCAAAACTGTAATATTACTGGAAGTCTTAATGGAATGCTTACAGATTCTCTTTTACTGGTATTTTCAATCTTTACGCTGACTCATGCTACACTTTCGAGCACTCAGCTGAAATGCTTACATGAACAGAAAAAAAACCACAGCCAAGCAACACAGACTAGCCCTTCAACAACTTAACATCTAGAGAGAAGATACATAGCTGCTAATTGATCTGCATACAGGCAGGGAAGGGAGACACTTCAGGGGGTGAGTTATACCAGCTGGATTTCTTAACCAGAAAAAAAAAAATTCTCTTTATAAATTGAGACTAATGAGAAGAATTGACAGCAATCATGTTATTAGCACTCCACCAAGGTAAAAGAGAAAATGACACTTAGCTCATCTCACTCACAGCTTTCTGTATAACTAAACTCAGATGCTAACGATAGCGCTATAATGATGTTCTAAGTGGTCACTCTTGCGTGCTATGAAATGAAAGAGTTTACAAGAACAATCTAGTGGGAAAAACTGAGAGTTGCAAATGACAATGCAAAGGGGAAAGCAGTAACCTTTTTCCCCCTTTATTTTCCAGGCATGTCTTATGTCTGTAATATCTCAGATGACGAAAAAAAGGACAAGAAACCCAAAACCTGGCAGATAATGAACAGAACATCAATTATATTTTCAGTGCCTTAGAAAAAACCCACCAAACCCCAGCCAGCCTGAAACTGCAATCCTCTCTTACAGTAATAGTGCAATTTGTGTGAATCAAACCCTGAATTACTTGGTTACTAATTAGTAATTTCTCACTTTTTAACTACAGCTCTCATCAAGTGTATTTTTAAAAAAAAATTGCTGCATGTGCCATGGAGTGCTGAAAATACCATGCTGTATTTCCCCACTGGTGAGCAAGCCTGCCTTCTCTGCTAGGAAACCTGACCTGTGCAGCCCTGAGGTGCTGGGGCTGTGAACTGCACCATCCGCTCCAGCAGATCCCTACCTGGGCTCCTGGGAAGGACCTCCACCCGCCTGCTTTTATCATCACACTTTCCAAGGCTACAGCTGTGACTCCAGGGGCTTCCTGAAGGTGGATCCACGCCATTCGCCTTCCCACAGCCACTGAGAATCCACGTGGGTGCCCTGTCCAGCAGCTGCAATCTCAGCCTGCCACAGACTTCCCCTGACCGTGCCCCTGACTGCTCTAGGAAGCACCCTGAGCCCTGCATTGCGCACAGGGAAACCGGGGCTGGGCTGCGGCTCAGGACCACCTATTTATCAGCTTTTAATGTTTCAGCACGAGTGATTTACAGTCTTTCCTTTTCCACGATCTGCCATCGACCACATGACCTCCAGACATGAGGTGTTTCCTCTCCAAGAGAGCTTTATCCTGCAGGAAAGGTGCAAGATGGTGAAACCTTTCACTGGGAAGTATATTGTTCATTTTCACGGGGAAAGGGTTTAGAGGGCAAAGAGAAAAGGTCACTGTAGGACTTTGGCATGTAGTAGCATGAAAATTAGCAGAATTCAACCCTTTTTTCCCTCCTCTCCTTGGAATAAAAAGACCCAGGGATCCAGTATTATCTCTGAACTCTGAGGCAAGCTGGGCTGCAAGCCTTTTACACAGTGTTAATTCAAACTGCATCACTTTTTGCTGAATTCAGTATTATGCTGAGTCTGCAGAACCTTATTCATGGAAATCATTGCTACACACTTGGTATTTCTTCAAACCGAAAAGGGAATGTCTTAGCAAGCCTTTCTCTGGCTCAAAAGAACATGCTGTGCATTTGTTTGCATATAGGTCACCATGCTGCCAGAAAAAGCCTCTATGAAACAAAAGTTTCCAGAAACTGGCACGAACTGTTGTGGGCAAGGAAAGCACCACTGAAACCAAGCCAAAAAAGTTGCTGGTAAAGGCCAGCAGCTGCAGCAAAGTGAACTAAAAGGTTGCTTACGGGTTCCTTCCATGGTGATGGGTGGAAGATCCCACCAAACCCTTCTGCATGGAGGAACTATACAAAACCTCAGGAGACCAAAAATGTTGCTCATGGAACATCCAAATCCCTCTGATTTGCAGCACGTTGTCTGGACTGGCTGGCACTTATCCAAAACTCTCCAGGAACTCATAAACACATTGACTGAGCTGCTACCAAAAATACATTACCTATCACAAAAAACCAGCTCCTGCCTCAAAAGCAGGAGCATGGGCAATGTGGTGTCTGTTTTTAAAGGGAAACATGAGGGGAGAGAATCTTATCAAGACACACCAGAAAGTCCTGCATCAGAACTGGGCTAATTATGTGAAAAGGTAAATCTTTATCACGGCAGAGCTACAGAGCACCTAACCAGGCAAATTATCACTGTGACAAAGCAGCACGGCTTCTGCAAGGGGAAGTCATGTCTCCAATGGGCTCTCTCAGAATTCCTGAGGTGTGTCAAATTAGCAGTGAGGAACACTGGTATGTGTAATTAATGTTGATTTTCAGAAATTCTTTGACAAAACCTTTAGAAATGGCTGTTAGAGAAATTCAGTTGTCATAAGCTGAGAAGTTGCATCAGACTGGAATCACTTAGGATAAACTGTATTCAACAGAGGAGGAATGCAGGGACAATTTTCAACAGGTTAGTAGTGAAATTTCTCTGGCTTACAGCTGGCTCTGGTCATGCTGTTCAACATGCCCGAGCTTCTCTGATCTCTGGAGCTACAGCAAGGTTGGGCACACTTAATTCCTTGATGGCAGACTGCCTGGATGTACACACAGTGTCCTCACAGCACCCTGACACTCCTCCTGCAAGGCCAATGACACGGTCGAACCAGACACTGGGAACAATTTGAAACAACAGAGGTTTAGACTGAATATAGGGAAAAACTGAGGAACAGGTTGCCTGGAGAGGCTGTGATACCTGACCATTGAAATGAACCAAAATACCATCCTCATAGCATGATGGTTCTTTAGTTTTTCCTTCAGAGATTTTACAGTCACTGCAATAAACCAAAGGCATAACTGACCACTGCTGCACTTTACTGGGCAAAGAATTCACTGCATATGTAAAAGGATTAGTTACTCCTAATAAAAATATCCAGAGCCACATTACTGAGAGTACAAGTTTACACGGGATGAATATTTACATGCTTCAGTATGTATACTCCACTGTCCAATATTCCAGAGACAATATTCCACTGTCCAACAACAAATGTGCTTTTATTATCCATCCTTCCTGACCTACTAACCACTGCAAAACAAAGAAACAAATTATTTGATGGATGTCAACACAGATGAAAGTCCAAATCTACTGCTTCCTAGACCTCCTTGCCCCCGTGTCCCCAGCTGCAGGAGACAGCAATGGACATGCTGCCTGGTGCTCTGCTTTCTCAAGCAGGAACTGAAGTTGCGTGGGACTAAGCTGTTGAAGGCAAGCAGTAGAAAACATCTGTCCAAAGATTACATGTGGTGGGTGTCACTGACACCAGGGACTCCCACTCAATGGCTCCAGCAGAGCAGCTGATTTAGGACAGGAGAAGCCGTATGATGCTAAATTCAACTCATAAAAGGTGTATAAACTGCAGCAGAAGTATCTTTGTAGTCTGTCCATGGCAAACCACCAGCAAGGGTCAGGGAAAGAGGAACCTAAAGGCATCATCTCATCCCCCTCCTTGTACCCTAGGCGATGTAAACAGGACATCATACCTACAACAGTGCGCAGAGGACTCCCAACAACTTCCCTGTGAAGACTTAAAAAGGTTTATCAGTATCTCCTCATTATGCCTGTAATGCTACATCTTAATACAGAAGCCTACAGATAACACTGCAATTCCTCATTTAGGAATTGCAGTACCTGACCTGGTGCAAAATGAACCACAGGTTTTGCCTGGAAGCACAAGTTGGGGATCACACTTTATGTCCTGCTACGCAAGGCGACTCCCGACTTTCTCCTTATTCCAGTAAGAGAGGATCAATACTGAACTGGGAGTATTTTTAGGTCCAGTTCATGTTCTCTCAATCAGCTCCACCAACAGCAGAAGAAAGAATCTCAGGAACAGTTTCAAGTGGACAGCTTGAACACATCTAAGGCTCTTTGGTCAGCAGTAGCTGGAGTCTGCATTACAAATTTGCATGTAAACATCCCACAGTATTTCTGTTCAATGGGATTCAGGCAGAGAATGTGAAAAAATGCTCTTTTGTTCTGACGTTTTCTATTATTTTCCTCCCTCCTAACAATTTAGCAAAAGGTACTCAGAAAAATGGGAGAATGATGATAAAATAACGAAAAAAAGTTGAGAGCAACTTGTACTTCTGACAATTGGCAGCAGAAGCACATCAGACTTGACAGTTTTTAGAGATAAACATGCACTGTTTTTAAGTGGCAAGTGGGAGGAAAATAATTTTCCAGGCTTCCTTTCCCATCTCCTAATATTTTTTCTATGAAAAGACTTGTTCTGTGTAATCAACACTTTGTTTTTAAAGAAAGTTATCAATAACTGACACTTCAGAGCTCCTAAAATGACCATACTTATAATTGGTTATTACGATCTCTCAATTATAGCTATAACAACAAAGGATATGATTATATTGTCACTGCTTTCCTTTAAAAAGAAACTATTGAAAGGCCTAATGATTAATTCACCATTTTTAAGAGCTCATTGTAATGACAGCAGACTATATACAAAGGTCTCTTCAGTGAGCCCATTATTCAATTAATAAATGCTGAATACTGAGCAGTCATAGTCACATGAAACTCCCAAGAATTGTGTGAATTTTTAACCAATTAATTATCAATTACAACATCATAAAACACCAGCACAAAAATAGAAACAACGAAATTTAATTATAGATTATTCTTCTTAGTTGCCGCAAATACTATACAAGACTGATTTTGATTAATAATTCATACAGCAATAAAGTATCAGGAAAGATAATTATACTGTGCCACAATTCTCACACTGATTTCTGTAATTACAGATTACAACAGTGTTAGCAATTTAAAAAGGTTAGGGAGCAGTAGTAATTTGCTATGTCATCCTCAGCAATATTAATGTCTTCTTCTCTGAGCACCCCAGATAATTGAAAATAGACTTGCAGGCTGCCAGGCTACATGGACTTTCCTCCTGCCAAACACACTGTGTGTGCCAGGGCCATTAGCAAGCTTGTCTTAAGAAATGAACTTTTCACATTGATCAAGTAGCTTCTGCTGTAAAGCAGAAGGTACATGGACAACTGGAAAAGACACTGCAGAACGTTCCTGGCCAGCAGTTGCAGACGTGTTGCTCCTGAGAGTGATGGCTGGTGCTTCTGACCATGGTGCCTTGAAGAAGGGCCTTCACCAGACTGAGTGGGAAGGGGGACAGCTAAGAGAAACTGAGGGAGAATTTAACTGTGGACCTTCTAGACAGGCAGGTCTGGCTGGGCACACAGCAGGGCCCTGCAGACATTTGCTAACGTCTCCTAAAGGCAAGAATTCCTGTTGCTGAGGAGGCTGCATGGCTCCAACACAGTGAGTGTCCACAGCCCAGGGAGTACCCTTGGAACCGCTGAGCAGCTGCAAGTGGTTCAAGGGCCACAAGGTCCCCCATGAGCTACACCACAGCCAGTGAGCAGAAGCATCAGTGCCTGGGCTGGCTGCAGGGCTGGGCCATGAGCCCCATTTCTGTATGGCAAGCCTCACGTGGATTCCAAATAGAGATGAGAATACTGGAAATTCCTTCCTTAGCTAAATTGACAGGAACAGGGATGGATCCTGCAGACTGTGGAATGACTGTTTTTGAACAGCTCATTTGTCATCACAGTGCAGAGGCTTTGATGTTGGAAGCAAGACCCACTGCAAACTCACTCACTGCTTTTATTATACTGGATCTAGACCCTACAGCACAACAGGATAGATACTGTGGAGAGGAAAAAAATTTAAAAAAAAAATTTAAAAAAATTTTTAAAAAGATACTCTGATCCTGCAGACCTTTAAACAGAATTGCTGAATATGACTTTAATCTGTAGTATTTTGCTTACTCACAATGGTTTTGCTATTGGCAGAATGCACACATGAGCAAAAATACACCACAGCTTCATGTGTACATTGAATTTTTTTTTTTTTTCTAAAGTACTGCCAGGAAGCCTGTAGTCTCAGTGATGAATGTTTATTTAAACCCCAGGTGTCTACTCTAAAGAAATTGTGCTTCAGGTTGTTCAGAGATTGGTACCATAAGGAGTCAGGGATTCCCAGTGGAGGTTGCTTTGAAGAGTCCAAACAGATTTACGTTCCATATAGAGATAAAACCTATTTCTTGACTTCAGAGGGTTGTGTTGTTATTGTTTCTTGAGAGAGTAACCCAGATGTACAAGGTAATGAGAGCTCACATCTTTAGGGACATCAGTTAACATGCAAATAATGTTTATACACAGTACACGCATTGACCTATACATTCTATATAGGCCTACTAGGCAAAGTATACACATGAATATTTCTACGACTCAGTAGAAATTATAGAATTATACTACTAATTTTCCTACACAGAGTGAGTCAGGCTTATGTTTAACATGCATTTTCAATGTTCTGTAAATAAACTGATGATGCTCTCAGGAAAGAGGCATGGTAGATGCATGGGGGAAGACAGATTCATAAAATGGTTTGGGTTGGAAGGGACCTTAAAAATCATCTAGTTCCAACCCCCCTGCCATGGGCAGAGACACCTTCCACATAGACCAGGTAGAAAAACAGGAGGAACAACACAAAAACTGTCCTCTATCCTTATTTCTCAGAAGCTACTTAACTGACATATATGAACATAGAAAGTAAGAAACACAGAACTCTTTCCTGCTAAAATTTCCTCTCGCAGCTTTCACACTGCTCTTTACAGTAGTTGGCTATGGTGAAGGGGACCGGAACTAAGTCTGCTACTCAAAATAGCTTATTCAAAGCAGAATGGGGAATGCCCAACACTGAAACACTGCCAGGAAACCACTAAGCACAACAAACAACATACTATGTTCTTTTTAAATAGTCAGTGGTTTTAGGACCTTGGGTAAAAGACACAACTTTTTGGATTGTTCTTGGGTGAGCTGGATTAACAGATTAAAGAATCTGAGAGGGAAAAATTAAATAGTGATTTGTTTTTATTTTGCCTTCCAGCTTGGTAAGGTCTCTGAAAAAGTTTAAGGTCTCCACACAAACAGGGGCTGGAAATTCTGGCAAAGGCCCACAGCTTTCTTTGCTTTAAATGAGTATTTGGGGGTTTTGCCTGAAGAGTGATACAGTGTTATGGCCTCCCCCTCTTCCCTAAACCTTTAAATAATTTATGTGTACCTGTATGGGCATATGTATACATGTATGCATAACTCGCACCGCAGAAATGCCATCTGAAATTATGGAATTGCTGAAGCACAAATTGTTTGTCAAATATCCAGGTCACTCACCAGTATGACAATACCTCAGGACAGTAAAGAAGGCGCCTCTGTATCTGACATCTCTTTTGTTAATATGACTATGAGAACAAAGGCCCAGCTGATACTGCCCTGATGCCACCAAAGTCTGGAAGCTACAAATTATGAGCAACAGCACTGTGCAGCTATTTTAGCAGCCTTTGAATGTCAAAGATTATGCTAACAAGTTATTTGAATAAAAGTTAATAATTTCCTTTATGTTCTGTTCTCAAGTTTAAAGCTCCAGTGGAATTCAGTGCTGAAGTTCTGTACTTGAAATTTTGGTTGCTATCAAATGAGCATTGTTTTCACTTTTTAAAAAAAAGAAAAAAAACCACAAAAAAGCAAACAGGAAAGTTGTCTCTCAAAACTGTTTTTTTTTCCTTCACTAAGCTGTACTAATTACTGCTTTTCAGTCTATCTGCAGAACTGGTGGAAGCAGTTCTATCTGCTTTTGAGAGGCTATGGCTGAAACCACTGCGACCATCTTTGACTAAACGAATTGCAGAGGCTGTGAAAGCAACCCAACCCCCTTTACTCCGGTCATACTGCATAGTTGTTATGGGAAAAATTCTGCACTTTTTGTTTTACCCCCTAAAACACAAGCTTTTCATCTTTGCTGCAAGTTAGCAGGTGGTCAAAACATCCTTCCTCCTTCCTTGGGACACAAACTGGCAGGTCCTTTGGAACGTGTCTGTTGTGATTGATGTGCGAAGAGCCAGGACGCATGCAGTAGGTCACTGGGTTAAATCTGGGACAGACTTGCCTAGGGTGTAACTTTGCACCTTCTGCTCTTGATAAAGAATACAGGTGTTGCCTTCTCCTTGAAGAGCGGGCCACTATCTGTGTGTGCAGTGTTTTCCACAACCAAAGGGACACCAACGATAATGTTCTCTCTTGAAAACTGAAGGAAAGTATGCTTCTTTATGGCTAGATCATAGATTCTGACTGGTCTATAACTAAGTAACAAACAAACAAATATATTCTAGTGACTACCGCATTAGGATCCACAGATTTACACATCTGAATCTTGGAAGTACTATCAATACATGCAAAAATCCAATTTTCACATGTTTTTTTCTGTGATCAAATGATCAGAAGACTACTGAAATGACTGTTTAGAAACTCAAAGCAAGTGCCAAGGGTATACCTGGATTACACCAAGGGATTCTGTCCTGCAAAGACCTGAGAATTGCCATTTTGTTATCATGAGGTTTAAGTGGGAGTTGCAAGCCTTCCCACTATTCTCAGAGTCTGACATATACCTAGATGCCTATTTAAAGTCCCTTTATCCATGGACTGGCCCTGATTCTGGAACCTTTCCTGACTGCCTTTCCTGTTGTGGACAATAAATCATCCCACAGAGAAAGGTGCACGGAAAGCAATCAATTCTGCTGCCAACATCTACCAGACTACAGCCAAGGTAAGGAGAGGATGTGAGACAAAAATGGACACTTGGACTCAGTGCAATTGTGGTCTGAAGGAGCCCAGAGAAAAAGGAAAGTTTTGATGTATTTGGGTACTCATTCTGAGGGTATGTAAAGCCAACATAGCATCTGCATCTGTAGTTTCTTGCAGGACTGCAAACCCAGCAGAAGGCAAACACAAGCTTTCCTTCTACTGTAAGATCCAGAAGAGCTTATGAAATCTCTGCCATGGTAAAGAATGAGGGATTAAAGCTACAAAGACCGCTATAAGAAGAGCTTGGATTTTATCTTTGTTTGAGCATACTTGCCTTATTTGTTGAGCTTTTCATGAAGCTTTTTGAAGCTTGTTTTTTTCTTTACCCCCACAGAACTACAATATACTCAAACACACTTAAAGCAGCAAAAGCCATCAAATCAAATAAAATCAAATAGGAGATTAACACCCCAAACCCAAAACTAAGCCACGCTTATCCCAGGGAAACAGAGTGGCTTGATTACTTCTGTTTGAAACTCTGCCATGGGAGTTTTAATCTCTGGGCATTCCTTATATGGTTCACAAACCCAATAAGGCAGAAGGGACCACCTATTCTGGCCTCCTAAAGGCAAATCAAAACTGCCTTTATCACACAGACTTGCAATCCTGACAGAGCAAACAAATCCAGCGAGGTTTTTTTGACAGGCTCGCTCTTCAACTGTTACTGGAATTATCTATACCTTTAGCCTCCAAGTTCTCTCTTGACAGATTCTGAAATAGCTGTTCCACTATTTTACCCTGGACTGACGTCAAGCTAAACCAGCCATCAGTTCCCCGGGACATCCCTTTTATCTTTTTAAAATATTGGAAATACAGTTGGCAGCCCTCCAGTTTTCTGGAATTTCCCATTTCCCAAGATTTATTATAAATTACCAGCCACTTAACAGAGCTTTTCAGCTACTTCCTTTAAAATTCCTGGATCTAAAAGTTAGTGGGATATGAGAAAGCTTAATTTCAACCACTCTTGCCTCCCAGATCCTCCTTTGTTATAAACAGTAAACTTTCTCTTCTTTCTGTATTACTGTACAGAATGGACACATCCTCTTCCACTGTGTAAAATACAAAAAACACCTGGGGAACACTTCTGCCTTTTCTATTTTCCCTTTTTGGATATTAAACTAATAAATGTTTCATCACGACTTGTATTTCTTCATTTAACCAGAATGGCTTCTCATTAGAGTAACTTTTTTTTATTGATGGCAGTGTAAAATCCTAATTTTGAGAGCTGGCAGAATATTCTTCAACTATTCCCAGTGCGTTCAACGCTTTTTACTTTAAATGCAATGTTATGCCAACACAACAGATTCTAACTTTGGAAAACATCTCTTCCAATTCCGAGTACAGTGCATGCATAAATTCATATTCTCCTAGTAGATGATGTACTCTGATTGTACAAGGTCACAGTATGGGATTTGAGACCCCGTGATTCATGTTATTTAAGACTGTCCACAAATAGTACAGTTTGAAAAATTGCTTCCTTTCTTGCTTCATTTTCTCACGCAACAAGTCGCAGACCTGTATTTTCCAGTTCATTTTTAAGAGAACCACTCCAACTGAAAATCTTTTGGATTCCTGCTCATGTACCACTCTCTTCAATGCTTCTCCCATAATGCTAGAAACCTGGCTAATAAAATGTCAAACAATGTGATTCTTGTGCAATCCTAATGGTTTAGACTTATATATACTGGTTTAGAGTTACACCAGACTTATGTAAGGCTGGTTTATGTGGTTGGGTATTCACTGATGTCACTCTCTCCCTCTATGGTTACTTACAACCCCCATCTGCTCATTTGTCTTCAAGGGGAATGCTGGTAGACAAAGAGGCCACTGAAACCAGACATTCCTCACAGTCTCTGCAAACCTTAGCTCAGAGACCCATAAAATCCCAAGCCTTGCCCACCCCTCAGCAGCATGGTGAGTGCCACCTGCTACTTTTCCCCTTTCCTCTCCATTCACGAGGGGACAGACACTCTAGGAGACCTTGGCTGTACCATATCTGAGGACAATACAAAATTAGTGAGGTCCTTGTCTGCACAGTGGCAATCACCACTGCCACACTACCTTCAGGACCATGGCAGGTTTGCTCAGGGCTGTGTTTTGGGCAGCTGTGACCTATGGAAGCTTTGCCTGGCTGTTGAAATGTACACCCATACCTACAGCCTGGACAATCTTTAAGAGAGAATGCTTTTTTCCTGAGAAGAAAAAAGTCTGTATAATTTTTCTGATGTGAATTGAGAAGCTATATTCTCCACAGATCTTGGAGACATGCAATTAAAGACTGTCAAATTTGCATGCAAGCAGGATTCAATTGAAGGCTGAGCAGGCGATGTTATAACATTTCTCACTTGACTTGACAACCTTATATTCTTTTAACAGCTTTTGTGCATAATTTCCTTGCTTTAAACAAACTGAAGGTGCCATTGTGTAACCTGACCCCCGAGCTCACAATGGTGAGGATGAGGGTAGGAGCCAGGAGATTCCTGCTTCCCAAGCAGAACTGGCTGACCATCACTGGTCTGCAAAATCCCACCTGAGCAGGCTGCAACACCACACCAAATGCAGATGAGCAAGCACAGCACAGGTCCCTCGGTTTTGTCAGAAACCTGACTTTCGAAGAAAAATTGAGCAGAAGTCACTAGCTACCCTTAGCAAACTTTCTGATTGGATTTGCAGCAATGGCTGCAGTGTGTCCCCAGCCCACTCTCCAGCTGGGATCTCATGTTTTTGCTCCACAGCATGAGGGCACCAGAGTTTAAGAAGAGCTCAAAAAATGCTGAACGTGGGGAAATCAACATAATTTCAGCCTTGTGTTCCTTTTTCTTTCTCCTTCAGCTGAAACACTTTGGTGGTGGTTTTCCAATGACAGTTTGAGAGAACATCACGGCAAGAAAACTCTGACTCTGTGCACCTGAGGTCTGGAAAACCTATTGTGGTTCAAAATAAGGCTTCATAGAGTGAAATTTCACATAGTGAAATTACAAGACACAAGGTAGCCAGTTCTGTTTCTGCTGTACACCTAGAGTAAGAGGCATCAACAGGATGTAGCTGGCACATTCCAGCACTTACTTGTGAAGATGTTGAGTGCCATTAATCCATGCCCTTTAATTAGATTTGAGATCCCTTGCAACAAGTGGGATCAAGCCATAAAAGCATGAGGACAAGGAGATTAAACTACAGATTAATAACTATATAGCATAAACAATCTGGGATAAAATAAAACTCTTATGTTCCACTGGAGATTGATGTGTTTATGTATAAAGCGGGGAGATCTATAAATCTCATTGATTAGTATTTCAAACTAAACTAATCTAAAAGCATTACAAATTATTAACTGAAATATATAATACAAACAGTGTGCTAGGAAACAATCAATACTTACTGCTTGCAAACCCTACAGCAATTTTTGTGCTAAAAAGGGGACCAGCCTAGATGGCAAACTCTAGTGCTCGCCAGGGAGTTTGTCTCATGTAAAAGAGAACAGTCCGCAATGTAAAAACAAGCATGCTTTTTTCTTACTTCTTCCCCCTCAACTTCTGCCTATCCTAAATGTACCTAACCTATATTGCAGACTGCAATAAAAAAATAAATAAATTTCAAAATCCCTCCACAAGTCTTTCTAACAAAATCAAA
Organism: Pycnonotus jocosus; assembly: GCA_013400435.1. NCBI lineage: Eukaryota > Metazoa > Chordata > Aves > Passeriformes > Pycnonotidae > Pycnonotus > Pycnonotus jocosus. The sequence goes on along the minus strand of VWYP01016645.1, from coordinate 657,231 downwards.
GAACTTTGTTTCTTGGACTGTACTAAGAATGCAAACATTGTTATGCAGGATCTAATCTAATCTTTTTAGACAAACTTGATCACATAGAGACCACATAGCTTCAGGAAAGGAAGAGACAATTTTGAGTGATCAGACTAAATGAAAACTTTGCCATTAGGACAATTCAAGTCTTGTAGAAATAGGTTCAGTTAATTTATATTTATCAGAGGTCAAGATCAGGTAAGTCTATCCACAGATTCATGCCATTACCTCAAGAATTTAAAATGCGAGTAAGACACAGTTTGCCTATATGCCCAAGGGAATGTTAAAATGCTTTAAATAAATACCTGTTGCTTGATGAAATACAGGACAGCCACCACTGGATTATGAATGGCACAATGCTATTCCATCATAGCATACTCTGCTTACATATAGTGTCTTAAAAGCAGACACATATGTGCATGTGCCTATGGTTATATATGTGTGTGTATACATATATATGTGCACACATATACACAATGTTTAATTACTATCTGTTAAAAATATGTATTATTATCTTTGTGTGTTTCATGTCTCCTGGCACAAGCTTTTCAAACATTAAAAAAATTACATGTCTCTTAATTAAGAGCCCTATCAACAGAGCAACCCATCCTTATACGAAGGAAGAAATGCTCCTTTTACTTTAGGAATTAGGTGTCTTGGTATTATTTGTAGCCATTATTCCACACATTTCTCACCTGAAGTACATATGCATATGCACACATGCATTCTTCTCTGCTATGTGTGCAAGAATTTTTCCAGAAGGAACACAAGAAAGAGGTGAAATTAAAATCCTGAAAAAGCTGTTTGTGCAAAAGTTTTTAGTAATAATAAAGGAGAAGAGAGATGTGAAAAAAACCCCTCTGAAATGGGAAAATCCAGAGGCAATGGTGAAAAGTTGAAAGGATGGGGAAGAGCCAGGAGCAACATCCACAAGGACACTAAGAATTGTGTTATTATGGATGTGTGGAAGGGTTCAAGGAAAAAGAAGGGAAAGGACAAGGGTTACCTTGGAGAAAGAGACTGCTGAAGAGGCTAGGGGCTCATGGATCAAGAACTGCTCAGAAGGAAAGGCAGAGGACGGATGGCTGGAGAAGTTTCCAGGGAGGAAAGGTCTGTAGTAAGGGGGCAGGAGCCCAGTCCTGGCTCCATTGCTTCCAGGGAGGCAGAGGGGCTGGAGTGAGAACAGGGAAATGAATTGTGAGGAAGAGTGGCTATTGTCCAGTGTTTTCAGTGAGCAAAAAGAAATTGAAGAAGCGGAAGATAAAGCACTGCATACTACAGCGAGTATGTCAGGCTGTTGGGAGGGAGCAGAAAAGAGGGCGCAGGCGGCAGAGAGAGATGTTTCACTGCCCAGAACAGAGAGGGGAACGACTGCCAAGGAGCTTGAAAGAGCAGTGGGAATGAAGGCAACGCCGAGAAACAAGATTCGCGGAAATTGTCTGTTCTCCCTCTGGGAGGTGGGATGATGCTGGGAGGTGAGGAGAGAGAAAAGTCACAAGCACTGAGAGAAGCAAACAGGGAGAAGTGTCAGAGTGGAAGAAGAGATGAAAGGGGAGAAGTAATCACTGGTGAGAGGCTAGAGAGTGGGTGAGGACACGGTGCCAAGAGATGATAATCCAGCTGATTAGAGAATTAGGTACAAGAGATGTCAAGCGAAAGGCACAGAACAGAAGAGGCTACGGATGTGGCAAGAAGACCCTGAGCTTAAAATAAAACTGTCAAGCAGTCCAAATACACCAGCCATGCACTTCCCCTCTGCCTGCCCCCACTCCATTGCACCATCAGGCATCAACTACCTTATTACTGGGAAGGGAACAAACAAAAATGCAGCTGCCCTCAGGCAGATCCTGAAGGAACAACAGAATAGGAATGAGGAGAAATAAAAGCAGGCTGACAGTAGCTGCCTGTGGATAAAAAGGAGACCTTTAGCTTTGTGGCTGTATTTGATTTACGAGGACTTCTCCATGCAAAACGAGGCACAGAAGTGTTAAATGGCTTTCTGCAGAAAGCCTCGTGGACAGCAATTCCCACACATTAGAAAGAAAGGAAAGGAGGATGTCCTGGGCTAGGCCGGGATGGCTCGGGAGCTGGGGCTCCTGGCTCAGGCACTCACACAAAGGCACTGGCACTGTGCTGTGCCCACACAGGAACAGCTACGCCCCGCAGCGCCAGGACTCAGCTAACGAGCCCCCAGCACTTTCTCAGGTGGCTCTCACTAATCTGATTTTGAGAGTGACATCCCCTTGTAACAAAAAAGCTCAGCTTCTCAGGGAAAGGACTACCAAACACTGTAAAAATCTCGCTCTTTCTGACAAAGACGTCCACTTCCAATTCAAGGAACAAAACACAGTAGTCTGGATTGCACACTACACATATTTGTAAATATTCTTTTGTAGTAGCAAGTAATTAATCTTGTGTTAGAGCCCAAAAAGCGCCTACGAGTTTTTGAACTTGCAAACAGCTGGAAAATGCCTACTTAGGCTAGTGTGCACATCTTTGAGTAATTCCTATTTGCTAATTACTCTTCGAGATGCTGCCTGCCAACAGCTCTTCTAACATTTTGCCAACCAGGGAGGGATATCAAATCACATAATCACGTGAATTAACAACGGAATGGCGATGAAGAAATGGGATAAAAATCAGGTAGTTGAGAAAGAAATTAAAGCTAATTGATTTGCACCAAAAAACCCTGTGGTATGTAAACACCATTTCAGAAACAAAAGACACGGCTGGGGAACAAATAAACAAAAGTGAAACCAGCATTTGCAGAAGTTGTCAGAGTAGATTCTTTCTCTTGGTGACAGATGAGATGAGACTTAAGCCCAGGACCCCTTACAAACGAGACTTGCTAGTACTCCAGTAACCCACTGCAAACAAAGCAATATTCCCCTCTGCAACACAGCAGATGTGATTCAAACTGGCAAGCCGTGGCACAGAAAAGCACGATGCCCTCCCCTGCTCAGCACAGTTTTTTGCAATATTCATTGCAGCGCCCCAGAGGGAATTCCAGCTCACGGTGTGCAGAAAGCTCGCCGATGCTCCTGCACAGCACAGCGGACCCCCCCATGGCTGAAGGGGCACCAAAGGGCAACAAGCAGGGCTGTCGGAGGAACTCCTCGAGATGGAGCTGCCGATGAGCCGATGGGGCTCCCTTGGGCCTGTGTGGGAGGTGGGGGGAGGCAGAGGAGGAAAATCAAAGAGGTACCTTTATATATGTGTGTGCACATTTAACTGCAGCAAGCTAATGCAGGATTTACAGTAGGAATGCTTGCTCTGAAAACGGCAAAGGCAAGTTATTACCAGGATGAACATCCTTATTCAGCATCTCAGGGGAAGCTCTGGCCACTTTCAATCAAATGTCTTTTTCTTGGAATGCTATTAAGCTGCGGTCATCAATCCTATTTAAGGAACGGGAGGAATGGCTTCATATCACTGCTTTTCCTCCTCACTTGATGTGACATAAAATACCAGCACATTAGCACAGGCGAAAGAAACAGAGCTTGGCTGATAATGGCTGCACTCACGTATTTATTAAGCAGCCCAGGGAAGGAGGCACCAGGCGCAGAAGGCACAGCCCCTTCATCGAATGAGCTGCCTAGAGCAGCAGCTTCCTGCTGCAAAGAGGTTTCCTTGAAATCCCTCCAGAATCACTCTGTAACCAAAGTGTAAAGGCAGCCACTTGCTGCGCTCTGATTGCCCACTTGAACTTTTCGAGAAGGTTGTGCGTATTTACTGTCGATCTCCAGCCCTGTGTTGCCAACTGACTTGTGGTGGAAAGACCACAAAACCTGATGGTGGCACTTACACGACCCACACACTGCTATGCCCCTACACCTCAGAAGGGCATGAGGGGACATGCAGCAGCACTGTCATGTGCTGGTGGGCCACAGGCAAACCCCCTGATTTAGGAGCTTGTGCTGCCAATGCCGGGGCAGTAAGAAGAAATGATTCCCCTGACTTGGCTGCTCAGCCAGATTGGTAAAATCTGTTAAAGGACAAGGTGATTTTCCTGATCATTATAGCCTAGACAGGAGCTGGAATTTGGCTCACATTGGCTGTTCAAATGCTTCACTACCGGGCACTGCTAGAAGGTTTAGCATCACTGCCTTCATTATCTCTCCCTGGCTTCGTCTTGTCTGTGCTGTGTATACATAAGGACACATGGGCCATGAGACTCCCAATGAACTCTTGTAATGCCAGCTGTCAGCAGCCGCCTCGGAGTCAAGAAAAACATGCTTCAGCAAGAGATCGTGTCTATAAACATGGCAAACCTAATTATCCCAAGAAGGGTTCCCCTTCCTCTTAAAATTAGCAGTGTATATAGTCAGATAGCTTAATGTAAACACATCACTCTGAATTTCACCAGCTTCACTATCAAGCAAGGAAAAGTATGAATCCTGTAGGAAGTCTCTGCTGTAAGAGATACTAAATCTGACATGTGAAGAGTTTTATTGTAGTGTTTCTAAAAGAGTGAAAAGGGAGAGAAAACACATGAAGTCTAAAACAAGCAACACATCAAAGGCTACAAGAGAACTGTTAAATGAGTGTCCCTGTGAGAAATGGAGAGGATAGCTGAAGTCTGTCCTGTGACTAAGGCAGTGGACAAGCTCCAATGAAGAGTCCAGGAGAGAAAAGAGGGAGGTAGTCATTAGACAGGGCATCTCAAGTTTGAGAATAAGAAAGTTTTCCGGAAAAACTGCTCTAGGTAGTTTAAGCAACCATCAATTAAGTAAAATACAGGACAAGGAAGAGCCCCCAGGACCAGCCATGGTCTGAGGACTAAGCCGTATCTCTCAAGCCAAAAGAGCTCAGATGGTTTGAAGTAAGTATTTCAATTCTTACAGGTATTCTTAAATCTCATCTAGTTGTCCCTTTTTCCTGACACAAAAGCAAAGTACTACATTCAGTTAAGTATGGCTGTTCCTCAGACCAGTGAACAGGACATCTCCTGTGGTGCCCAGTGGTGCTGCACAGCTTGGCAGTAGCACTGGGATAACGGGATGCATACATCCTTGTATTTAATGAAGGAGCCTGTACAAAAGAGGTCTCTTCTAGTGACCATTGCAAGACTGGAGAGCCCTCCAGCATGAAAGAGGAGGGTGGAAAGAAGCGCTGAATGAATCACAAGCAAGGAAAAAAGGGTTGTGGCACACCCTCAGGCTTTTCCATTTCAGGTCTGTAAAATTCAGCTACATCGAGGTGATGCTACTGGCACCACTACTCAGAGAGACAGAAGCAAGCGAGTCTGAATCAATCAGAATCTGTCTAAGAACTGAGCAAAACCCAGCAGCACAACATAGGATGGAGGCGTTTTAATCATTTACACAGGAAAAACAAAGAAAGGTGAGTCCAGCAACCTTACCCTGAGCAAAGGAATCATCAGGAAAGCCTCGCCCAGAGCAGCTCCTGGGAGAACAGGTCAGGAGAAAGACAGCCAGATTTCCGAGCAGAAAATCCGCTCGTCTTGCAAACCCTTTCCATGTCCTTGGGTGCAAAGGCACTGCAAGGTTCTGCAGAGGCAGCCTGCCCTGGAGCCCCACTGGAGCAGAGTGGGGGACATGACAAGTGCCACAGGCCAGTCTTTCAAGCAAAGGAGCAACAGCCACTTAACCAATGCAAAGCGACAGCCTCAAATGCTCACGCAACAATGAAGCATCAGCAAAAGCCAAATGGAGATGAACAGAAACATGCTCTCGTATCCACAGCCATCTGTCCCTCTTTGCTCGTTGTTTTACAAATTGACCTACTGTTCCAAATCCCAGATTTTCAGAAATAGCTCTGGCTGAAGGTATTACAATGAAAAACGATCAGTGTCAGCTAACCAGTGTAACTGAGGAATTCTTTCCAGGAAGCTGAGGCAGTGATGACAGAAGCTGGAAAACCAAAATCCCAGAGAGAGGAAAGCACTGGCCACTCAGATACACAGGCAAGGAGCAACATTTGACAGCTCAAGTGATGTTCTCTTCTGCCAAAAGCAGGTGAGAAGCTTAACAAAGACTTTTTCTTTTTTCTGGTGCAAATGAAGCTTTTCAGGGAACAACCAACCACAATGGCCTTGGAGAAAAGGAGAGTAGAAAACCAAGGAGATTCCTAAAATCTATTACTGTACCAAGTAAACAGCTAGTATTCTCCTATGAACTGCAAATCCCTTCAACTATTCCCAAACAATTACTGCCTCCCCACTCTGTACAAATTTATTCTCCAATATAATTTTTAATATCCTAAGTAGGCTTGGTAATGGCAATCCCGTTAATTTAATATCCTCAGAGATCTTTACCATCTCTCCCTGTTAGGGTTTTCTGCAAAGCACCCATCCTTATAATTTTTCAGTCTTTTGAGCCCTTAATTTCCTATTAGCTTGGCTTGTCTACACTGGCCTGACCAGTTTTATTATGTGCTTTCACCAGTGGAATAAGCCCCTCATATGGCTTTTGGGGGGGGATTTCCCCCCCAGCACTGCCAAAGGAGCCACAACTTGCCATGTGTCCTCCCCCACCTCAGCGCTCCCTCTCCCTTTGAAATGGGGAAAGATGAAAACTAGAAAACGCAACAGATGGTCTGAAATCCTCTTCCTGTGAAACCCATCACTACGGCAGCAAGCTTATTTCAAATATTTCCGCATGTGCCAACAGCGGTATCCATGACTGGGGATGATGAGGAGACTGCTTGTGAAACTCCCCCATAGACACTGTTTGCAACAGCCTAGTCCTCTTGTTGAAGGCTCTCTTCCCTACTCTAAATCCAATGAGAAAACTAATCTTCTCCAGATTTAAAGCTGACAGGTGGTATATGCATAATTAAAGATGACCTAACAGAGAATGCTCTCATTTCTGGCATATTATCAGACACTTAAGCAAAGCAATTATCAGTAGGCAATCTTTTCTGTCAACAGAGATTGGATGAAACATTTTACCAGTCAGGAAGATATTGTACTGATGATACATATGTATTTGCAGATACTCCAGCAATATAATATAGACTTCAATCTCTCCCGTCTCAGACAAATGTCTTCATCACCTATGGAGGACCACAGTAACATCTCACATTTTCATGTTCCGCTGTGCCATTTCCACAGACTCACCAGACAAAATACATAGACTCCACCTTGCTCCTACTCATGTCAATCTTTTCCTTCAGTCCATCTGCACTACAAGTCCTCCCATTCCTCTCTACCTAGGGAAGGACAACCTTACTGTCCTCTTGAGCTCCTGCACATTTTCCACCTGCACTACCTGGTAGCTGGCTGATCTCTGGGCCAGGAAACCTTCTCCTTCTACCTTTTTTTTTGCCCTCAAAAGCAAGCAAAACCCCAGAAAATGTGTCCTCCGCCTTTCTTGCTCAAACACAAACAAAAACTCAGCTCCTCCAATAGAACCCAACCAAGCCTCCACTGAACACCTTCTTCTCCATCCACAGGTAGCAGTCACCTGTGGCACATCAGGGGCTGGGCACTGTATTGCTCTTTTACTCCTTGTCATAGCTTTTGTGACATGAACACCTGCAGGGAAGAATTAGGGACCTCACACATCTTGATGGACTGTGCCTGTTGTGAACAACCATGTCTTACTGAGGACCACAAGCTGAGCATCTTTACCTTGGGACTGTGACAGTGGAAGATGAGTGGCCTTGTTCTCTTTAGCTTATAGAGGGGGCAAACACAAGTGGAGATCAGTTGGGAATTTCATGTGGAATCAACCCAAAAATCTATACTAGAACTAGGAATATCTTCCCTGCTTTTTGGTTAACAAGCAGATGGTATGGTCTCCCAAAATAGCAGTGTCACCCATGTAGTTTGAAAGAAGCAGAAACTTTTTAACCTAAACTCTTAAAATGCTTCCTTCAAGCAGTGTTTTGCAATGAATCCAGAGAGCGTTCTGTGCCTTTTTTTTTTTTTTTCCTCCCAAGCAGGGATTTTAAAAAAAGAATATTTTGTGGGAGAAAGGCAGGGAGAACAAAAAACAATTAGGAAAAGGAAAGCCTAAAAAGGTTAGTGGTTTTCTTAATTTTGGGCAAATTAGGGCTGTGAGAAGTATTCTAAACCGCAATTACATACACACATGGGATTGCATTTTACCTTACGAAAGAGCTGCTCTTAGGGTATAAAATTGCTTTAATATTGCACTACGACAAACGTTTTTTTTTAAAAAAAGGCTTATGATAATGGATTTTCAAAGCAAAAGTAAAGCTGCTTTTCCCTGAAACAGGGCTTTACAGAAGGGAAACTTCACAATGCCACTGGTGTGCGTTTTGCTGCATTTCACAAGATCTCTCATTACTTAAATTCCGATGTATTTATGTCATACATGGATAAATGATCTTATTGTTCAGAACATGTCTTTATATGAACATCTCTGCTGTTAGAACTAGCATTATTTAGCTGGTTTTTTTCTCTCTTTCTTTACCAAGTCAGAACAAAAGTGTCTTTTATTGCAGTTTTGTGAACTTCATGCAAATGGCAGTTTTTACACATCAATCGTCAGTTTAATAACACTAATGATAAGAGGGGCATTGAAAATAATAGGCTGATTTTTTGGCAAGCAAATCAGAATTTATAGAGAAGATTCTACAATGTCAAACTTTATAGCCCCGTGCTATCAAAAGCACGAGGAGTGAGAATTAAGATTAAACCACTGACTCATTAGCAAGCTACACTTACTAAACCGCAGCTTTCCTGCACCAAGATTGATTATTTAGAAATCCACTGTACAAGATAGGAAGAGATAGTGATAGTCTTCTGGGACTGCAGGGAGCCATTTACACAACAAAATACATTTGCCAGGGGATACCAATCTGACTGAGCAGGCTCGATATCTCTCTCAGTTAAAGCAATACTGGTTAGTCTCTCAGTCTTCCTTAAGGCATGGTTTGGTCACTCCTTCTCCTGCTCTATCCCACTCTTGCAATCAATCACACTACTTTGCAGCATTTTAATTCCAGTTTTGCACCTATCACACCCCCGGGTGGCCCTGGTGACTTCACAGGTACTGGTTATAGGTATTCATGCTGCAGGACCAAGCATGGGAAAACAGCCTCATATGAGTAACTAGGGCCGAGAGAACTAATGGACTTTCTGTGGATTAATGGATGACTACAGAGAACCACATTTTGAAAACACAGCTTGCTCATGACCACAGGAATAACACTGAACAGAAGAAAAAAAGCTTTTTCCCAACATGCAAAAAACCCAACGTATCAAAATGCCAGCTTTTGACACAAAATACCACAGGAGAAGTGAGTGACAGCAGATTTTTAATATTGCTACGAACAGGTGCTCAAGCAGGCATAGTAGTTTACCATGACAATGATGGTCTAAGGACAAACTTTACATCCCTAATGTCTGAAAATCCCCTTTTCATACAGACAAGACAGACAGAGTCCTACACCCTGGACTATTCCAACTCAGTTCTAATGCGGGAGGTATAGATAGAAATTGCACTTTGCTTCCTCCCACTCACCTTTGGCTATGATCAGGACCCTCTACTAAATTGCTCTATTACTGAATCCCATCCCACACAGGGCATCTTCCTTTCCACAGATGCCTGACTGCTTTTCCACACAGTCTGTGGGTTTGATGCTTTGGTTTCCAGCTACAAGCTGTAGGGGCTGAAATCTTTACATGGGAGCATTTGAACTGCTACTTTCCTAGAGCCAGCACCCTTCAGTTTGGTCGTATTTCCTGGTTAATGCTCCCACAACTTGAATCACCATTTCCATGTGGACAAGCCTGTTCTATGGACTGCTGAAACTGTGTTGCATGTCCATCCTCCTCCCTTGTGTGGGCTTTGCCAAAAATCAAGTTATCAAAAGGACGAACAGAGCCTGCTCCCTTATCATTACCTTATAGCATGTGTGTTTTTTATGAGTAGGCAAGTGGGAAAGTATGTTTTTAAGAAGGACAAAGACTACTGAAGTTTTACAAGAAGCCCCAAGACAAGCAGAGCTTATTATGTACCAGAGGATGAAATGTGGCATCTTTGGGGAACAGATGTTTTATCATCAAGCAGCAGTTTGGGAGAATTGTGGGAGCTGGGCTGTCTCACCCATGAGCAAACTAGGAAATTACAGGAGCGTGTAGGTGTTGTCTGTGTGTGAGGTCAGAGACAGAGAAGCAGCTAAACCCATCTCTATGATACTCTCCCTGTGCAGGTGGATGTAGTAGGTCATTACAGAGAATAAAATTGTGAGAAATAGCAATTCCTCTCAACACCATCACTGTGGCTGGGACCGGTGCTAGCAGTGGGGTTTGGTGGGCAAAAAGCAGAACAGTGTGACGAACACACCGTGTTACATTAGTGCATACATGCTGAAAGGGTAGGTCTCTGGATTTTTGCTGCATTGTCACCATGACATCACACTCTTACCTGCCCACATCACGGACCTCACCACGCCTCTAAAGGAGACCTTCAAGTTTGTGTACCATGATCAGTTGCTGCCTACCATAGTCCAGCCCCTCACTGCTAGTCAGAACAGCAACAAACCATCGCTCTCCACAAATCCATGCTAGAATTACCCCACAAGCAAAATCCAGGCCAAAAAGGGAGTCCTCAGTGAAATGAAGCAAAGCATTAAAAAACACTGCTTGAGCTGGGAACACATGACTAGATTTTTCAACTCTGAACAAGTCTCAATTCCTAATGAAAAAATGGGAGCTGTGCATGCTCACACCTTTTGCTGCAGGCTGGTATCCACTCCAAACACCATCTCAAAAAATACTTTTGCTTCATCAATACATTTGTAATTCAACCAAAAAAGAAATTTAAATAGCACCTGAAAAGCTTTGCATGGTAAACATCAGAAAAACACCGCTTTCCAAGCCTGCAGCCAGTTGTTCTATAATATCTTCTGCTTTGTGCTGACAACCTTTTTTTCCTCCAATCATTCAGACACAATGCCTTCAGGTCTGTCTAAGTAATGTAATTTACTGGAGTGGAATTCCCTTGATACCTTCTGCAGCACTCAGTGACAGTATCATTTATACTCTACACTGTCATGCCATGACACTGATACATTGGCTTTCATCCCTCATTCAGCACAGAGGGTGCAATTTCACCTTCCATTGTGCCCTTCTGCAGACTGCGCGTACAAATTCCCTCCATTCATTCCTAATTACAAACCTCTGCTGAAATACTCTCATTAGATTTATATTTCTCACTCCAAAATGTCAATCTTATTTCAAAATTCCAATTTTCTGAGAGATTCATCCATTAGCAGCAACCTCCAAAGCATTCCTTAACTGAGTGCATTAAAAGTGAAGCTGGCAGAGCAGAGATGCACTTAAAATACACCATTTACAGCAAATCTCCATTGCTAATGTTTTTTGCATTATTTGAGCAATGCAATAAGGAGCCTGTGACTGGCCAGCCCTGCTCCTCCAGCAGCAACGGGCAGAAGCCACCAGTCATCTTCTGTGTCCAGCTCTGCTCCCACAGTGAGGCTGCACCACATCCCAAAGCATTTGTTGCTGTCACCATCTCACAGTATAGCATGAGGTGGCTGTTCGAAGGACTCTAGAAGCTGAGAGCCACAGAAAGAGTTTATGACAACTGTAAAAATGCCCGAGTACAGCTTGTTTTCTGTGGTAAAGTTAAAAAAAAAACCAAACCAAAAACAGGCTGGGGGTTTCCCAAGGTAGCAGTTCTGGTCTGCAACCCAAAAGGTTGTTAGAGCTCTTCAGCTGAAAATCTCAACCACATTGTTTGTGTCACTTGCACTAATCCTAATTTAGTGGCCAAATGTAGGACTGTTCCCTTCAAACTGTGTACAGAAAATACAACTTCACAGATTCCTCGGAGCAGCTCTACAAGTAGCTAAAAAAATCAAAGAGATCCTTCTACCTCTTCAAGAGAAAGGCAAACACCTTAAAAACTTCATCACCATACAAGGGAAAAAATGAAGAGCACAGCAGTGGGTACTGATAGTTGCACAATGCACCCAATGTGCCATCTCTAAAAATAACCTGTGTGGCATACCCCTGGAAGAGTCCAGCATGTCTCATCCCGCTGGAAAGCGCAGCAGCAGTGATCGGCACAGGAGTGCCGCTGCTGCATGACGCACATGTTGCACTCTCTCCTGTCATTATCTTCAAAGCCATCAGGTTTGAACTTACCTGCAGCAGGCAGAGCTGTAGAAAAAGAAGGGTGGGTGGAGAGAAAAAATCCACCTCTACAACTGCACCGAAAAAGGGAAAATTCCACAGAAAAATATTACAGCAAATGATTATGCCCCTTGTAAGCATCTGGGCACCTTTAGGACTGAGACATGCAGGTGATTACAACAGAGGTAATGTAATTCCCTGCAGCAACCACTCTGGGGGAAACTAATAATTGCTGAAGTTTTGCCTGTTCCCATCAGAAATATTTGAAGTCTTGATTACTGCATCATCTCTCTTGCCATTTGTACTTTGTATCAAGGCAAGAGCCGGTCCAATGAGCAGGCATGGATGTAAAAGCAGAAAGGAGCATTTCAGCAAAAAGGCAAAAGTAAGGCAGCAATGACAGGCATTGAGCTCTCCAAGGAAGAGAGGGAGGACTACACCAAGTTAATTTAAAGGGATTTTATATTGCCTAATTAAAGACTCACCACTGACAGCATGACTAGTCCATAGAACAAGCGCGTGTACCTCTAAGTGCCCCCAGCACCCCACATCCTCTGCACCACGTGGTGTTAGTCAGAGTGAAAACCTATTGTCTTATAAAGCCCGATTCTCAAGACCAACACCTCTGCTACTCTGCAAAGCTGGGAAGGTCACAAAGTGACAAGAAAGCAGTGATACTTAAGCTGCCACACAGCAGAAAGCAAGTTTTCAGGCACTACCTCGGGTCCCGCAGCTCTTGGATAGATGCTCTCCCCTCTCATCCATCACAAGAATGACATCAGACCAAGAAGCCTGACACGCACAGGCACACTCATTCTCTGGAAATGCCACAGCTGCTTAATGAGTGAAGCTGGGACAGCACCAAAGCTGACACCATGAAGCTATGAATTTCCCTGCATACACTGACATCTCTCTTTAATATTTCTCTTGGCCATAAGCTCACATATCAACTAATGTGGTCAGAACACATTTATTAGTTCAAGACACTGCAACTGGTTTAGTGGATTCCTAACTAGTGCAACTACCTGGAAAAGCATCACACAGTATATTTCAACAGTCGCCCTAAAAGGCAAACCAAAAGGATTTTATCTGCCAAAAGTTAACCCTGAGAATTTGTTTCTCAAGCTCAGCAGATTTATATAAATTTCCTTTTTTTTTCCTCCTTCGCTTTTTCTTTGCCAGAAGATGAAGTTCTGGATCAACAATTCAAGGTATACCACTGAAGTTTTGAAAGTTTTGACTTTAAAGATCTTTCAGCCCTCTCCAAAGTTGCTTTTTCCAGACAGTAGAACAATTCTGCTTCCAAAATTCTTTCATCACCACCTTTAACTTATGTACTAAGCCTAACTACTTTTTTTTTTTTTTCCAGTAAGAAGTTGATGAATTAACACAGCTAGACCACACCACAAGTAAGTTCTGACTCTCCTTCCAACACAGACCCATTTACAAGCATTAAAACCTAGGACTCACCCACCAGACAGAGCTGAAGCTGCAGGCAAGCCAGTCATCAGAGCTCGGAGAAATATTATGCTTGCTCCACAAATGCTGAAGCATTTGAATCTTATTTTTAGTTGTACACAAAGGGCAATAAATGGAAAATCTTATTGTAACCACTGCTTTTTCGTGGCCACCCACACTTCCAACACCTACAGCAAAAGTATAAAAATGTAAAAGCCCCAAAACTCATGGCTCATGTGAACAAGGAATGCAAACTAGCTAGTTGCTGTTACTTTTTTTCCAGTTTATATCTAGATTGACATTACATTCTGTGAAACACTGAAGACAACTTTTCACATGCCATGCATATCTCTGTCCAGGATTCTACTGGATTTTTACATTTTTCTCAGTACCAGTGTCCCTGGTAAAATCCTTCTCTAAGTTAGCTGACCACTGATTGATTTTCAAATTAAGAAGCAGAGAAGGTGCTTCCCCCTAACTCTCAGTTTCTTCCCTCACTGCCCAAAGTACTGAGGTACAAGGAGTTAATGCTTCACTTACCTGTGAGAAATTATGCTGAATACTCTACCCAGAAACTGGCAATTAAAAAAAAATCCCTTTACACTCATAACAGTAGAAGAACTTCAAACAAATTGCTGTCAAGGATGATTTCATTGTGTTTAAATCCACTTTACTTCAAGTCATTTTGCAAATTACTCTTTAATTTTATACCTAAAACTCTCAGGTCTACTGTGATGCCAGTTTACTCTCCTGTGCCTGATTCTTTCCATTTACAGAAAGTAACACAAGCGTGAACCTAATTATCATCTGAAAACCCGCAGAAAACTAATTCAACTAACTGAGTAAAAAAAAGAATAAAGGAAAGAAAGGTCCGTCTTAAGACCAGACCCAACATGAGGGTGATGCCATGTCTGGAGATGTTGAGAGTGAACAATCTCGTGCCATTAATCTTCTTGCTGTCGCGGAAACTGCAGATTATTATAGAGAGAAAACGATCCAACACGTTTTACGTCTCAACTCTTTGTACATCGTAACAGGAAACGTCCTACCAGCTAGCAATCAATATTTAACTAAATGATCGAAGACCAAGTGCTGGCTCCAGAAAAATGTACCTTTACCTGCCCTTGCTCATCAATTGCCCGCTAGAGCCAAAAGCACATCACCTTCCCGCAGCTCCTGACAAGGCAGGGGCAGAGCCGGCTGCTCTCCACGCACGCTGCTGGAATCAGGTGCGTGTTTTTCTGCCGAGGATTTAGGTCGCAGGACCTGTGTGCTGAACGCCGCAGAAGCGTGGGTATCTAAGTATTATGAAAATAAATGGGTCATACACCACTGAGCTAACAACCACACCATCCCCAAGCCGGGCACTGAATGACTGTGCAGGGCTCTGCCAGAGGGAGAGGAGAGGTTGAGCCAGCAGTGAAAACAAAACTGATGCGGTGAGATGGATTTTACTTTTCACTGCTTTGGGTTACAGAGAAAGTTGGTCTTGCTGTCACCATCTTTCAGATTTTTCTGTTAAAAAAATTAAAAAAAAAAAAAAAAAGGCAATGTACAGGCTGGTGAGATGTCCAGTGGAGATGGGGCGGCAGCTCACCCCACGGGAAAGGGGAAGTGCCACTGGCCCCGGGCAGAGGCAGGGCTGTGACTCAGTCCCCCGGGCTGGCACACACACACACACACACACACACACACCCGCGCTGTCACCTGCCACAGCAAAAAATAAAAGTCCTCGCCGCAACACGGTGGCCACACGGGAAACACCGAGTAAACAGATCAATGACGCCGCGCACCCACGCAGCCCGTGGCACCGCTGGGGTGGCGAACAAACAAACCTGTGGTCAATGGCAGCAAGGCAAGAGGTGTCAGAGTAATTCGGGTTCGTATGGCACGCTACACTGCAACAAACTCCGCTGTGCTCTGCTGCTCTTAACAGCTAAACACGAGCAGCCTCCCGGCCACACAACCCGTGGGCATCACCTGTGCCTGGATGGGGATGCCTCCAACCTGGGGCTCCTGGTCAGAAACCTCCAGGAAGGGACACTGGCTCATCACCTGCACACATGTGCATGCACAGGCACTCTGCCTGAAGCCACAACAGCACTTTTCAGGCCACATATTTGTCCAGATACATATTTTATTGAAAAAAATTTATACACACACACACAAATATATATATAAAAAACTTTTATAAATATATATGTTTCATTTTTATATATATGCACATCTGCACATATATATAAACAAATGATATTTAGTCAACAGGTGTATTTGTATCAAAAGCCATCCCTGGCCACCAGCCTGGCTGAGGTACAGAGGCACTGACAGTGCTGAGAAGCATTTGATCACATCGAGGGAGTGACACAGAGCTGCTGACAGTGGCCAATGCACAGGATGCCATGGGAAGCTGTCAAGGTCCCCAAGGTAGGAGACACTCCACACTCCACTGGCGGCACGAGGTACAGAGTCCTGATATGCCAGTACCATGAAGTGGCTAAGAAAGCGCCTTTGCCCCTATGAAAACAGCACTCCAAGAGGAAAATGTACCAGAAAAATCCTGAAATGCAGACATGGCCACCTTTCATCCAGTAAGATAACCTGTCAATGTCCACAGGTATGGTCATGGCACTGAGGAAGAGGGTTTGCTACTGATGGTTATGAGTGTTTGGTAAGTCAATGTCCAAAGTGATACAATTTTGCCTTCAGAAATCTGAGTTTCTTCTGAATTGTGTCAAGTTATCTGACCTTTAAGTGAAGATTTTTAAAAAGTTACATTTTCCCCAGGTTGTGGTGGTAGGCGGGTGACAGACATTTAATCACCAATATCTGCATATTTAAAATTTTACATTATTTACATCTGCCTAGAGATGAGCACAGGACAGATTTCAAGAAATCTAAAATTTTTCAAAATACTCTGAAGAACTCAAACCTAGCAAATACCTAGCAGAACTTTCAGAGTTTTGGGTTGCCTTGCTTTTTTATCCTGTGTAAACCATTTATAGGCCCTTGCTGAATTCACAACATTGGATAAGCAGTACAAATCTGGTCTTTTTATGAGATGCAGAAGGGCATTGATTGGGATGTTATTTTTGCTGCTTTTAAAGGAAAACACACAGGGCTAAAACAAAATGAGAAATGTGAACAGAGTATGGACACTGCCTGGAATAGTCACCTGCTTCCACTAGGATGCCAGCAGCTGCTCCAAGACACAGCTCTGTACAGTCATTTGTGACTGTTTGGGATAACAAATGGAAAGAGCCTCTCAGCAGAGAGCACAGCTTCTTCCCCACGGCTGTACTCCCACATTACAATACACTCAGTCTAACCTACCCACGATTAATTCCCAGAGGACCTGGAGAAATGAGTTTTTCTTTACCAGCTTGGCACATGCACCCTAAGAGGGTTTTGCAATACTCTCCCTCAGAACAAGCAAGGGACATTCCGCTTTGAACTCACACGTCAGTAAGAACATTTTTATGGAGATTTTATCAATCAGCATCTTAGTAGTATTATAGAAACAAAACAATAAATGGAAGGGGGGGAAGGCATACTTGTTTATCCCACTGCATCCTGGGAATAGCAACAAGAACAGAGTTGTTACAGCTGGGTCAACCTTGTGCAACTGCCCTTTTCAGCAGGGCTAATGTTAACAAGTGAAAGTCTGCTTCTTTCTATGGGAATTGCTATAATGAAGTAATTGTTACAAGTAGAGTCTGTCATCAAAAACAGCCACACAATGGGAAACACTGAGAAATCAAATAAGCAATGGGCAGATTGCCCTTGTGTCTACCTGTGCTGGCGTGGATCTGCACACATGATCTGGTGCAACCCCAGCCAACACTCTGTGAGGTGGTGCATGGGTCTTCTAGGAGCTAGAGTACACACCGTGTTTTAAAAATGATGCATAGTCCAAGCACATAACCACAGTTAAGAGAAAAAAGAAAGAAAAAAAAAAGGAAAGGCACATATTTGATGACAGCTCCTATATCCTTACACTGGTTTTCAAGTTCATTTGGTCCTCAGACCTGATTTTGCTCCTTGAAGAGGAGACATCTGATTATTTGTAGCACAACAAAAAGCGTGACAAAACTTCCTATGCACTTCTTGGAATGAGAGAGGGTTTTTCTTTTCCATTTCTGTCTGCTTTTCCAAGTCCTCCAACAAGGATGATATTTTTGAAGTTAGTTTCTCTTGAAGTGTTTTTAATAGTGAATTTGCAAGATGCCTAATGATAAGCTTTTCAAACATCATGAGAAAAGCCTGCAAAAAATTGTGAATAAGGCTTCCAAACCTCATGGGAATAGTGCTAAGTAGGACTAATGAAAAACAAGCTTTTTCTGCCTGCCTAGCTGTTACAACTCCTATTTTCAAGTCTTCTTCCCTTAAGACAAGCACTAAAAACAAATTTCAAGACAGATCCAAAATTTTCCTGTAGTCAGACGATTCCTGCTAAGGGGGATTTAATTAATAACTGCACCAGAGAACGCCAGACCCTCAAGGAAATGGCAACACTCTCCCTTTTTTTGGAAAACAAAATCAAACTCCCACCTTGTAAGGTCTCTTTGACAGTGAATTCTATTGCTACCCAGACTTTCTCCACTGCCTACGACTTCACCATTGTTTTTGCTGATACTCATCACACCAGAAAAAAAAAAAATCCTCTCTTTACAAACTGAATTTCCATATGCATTAAAGAACACTATCCTCCTTTTGCAGTAGACTTTTCTTGTTTCAAATAAATCTTTTAGTGTCACATAAGCAAATAAAGTACTTCAAATAAAGGTATATTTCTAATAGAAATGCTTTGGTTCCAAAACACTCATATTTTTTAGAAGCAGTATTACAGATCAGTTCCTAAGATTAAAAATGGTATTAGTAAGCAGTCAAGAAAAACTGACCAGTACGGAGTGTTCCTCTTCACTGACCTGTTCTGACTAAACTGCATCATACTGCAGTGAACAAACAAGGGCAGTAACATGCACAGTGCCACACTGTGAACCACAATTTTATATTACCTCCTTTTGCCAAGCTGCTCTACACCACCATCCCAAAGATGAAAAGCTCTTAACCACAAAGAGTTTTGGTTTTGTTTTAAAAATTAATGAAATTAAGTTCTGTTCAAGCCTCTTCCCAAACTTGTCAGCTCTGGGGTGTCCCACCCTCCACAGAGCACAGACCATCACTGCACATCACATGCCACCCTTATAGTGGTCCAGAAGCTTCTTCTACCTCAGAAACCATAGTTAGGGTAAGAACTGCTGACAAACTGCAAAGGGTCAAACCAATTTCTCCTCACTGATTCTATGCCAGGCTGGGCTATGGAATGTTTCAGAGGAAGACTCAGTCATCGTGGGATCAGGGATGAAACACATGCACAGGACCACAAGCTGCTCCCCATCTTGGATGAAATATCAAAGCACAACAAGCACTGGGGACTACTACCCTGGCTGAGAAGATAGCACGGGATCTGTAGTCCCCTCAATCTGTTCCTAGTAGATCTATGCACAACTTTCTTTACCCTTCAACAGTCAGGTGGAGCACTTAATTCCACCTGGCAGGAGCTGGAGGTAGCAATGAAGATACTTCTGATGCTCACAGAGCATTTTGGGGAAGCAGGCTGAAAGATGAAGCAGCAGCAGGGCTCCTCCAAGGGAAATACTCTGGGAACCTGATAGGATATGGCTTTTATCATGGGAGAAACAGAAGGGTGCCTGCAGTCCTGTTGTGCAGATGATGAACTCTAAACTCATACAGAGCACGTGCAGGTTTGGCAGAGCACACCAAGGTAGGTGTACACACACGCAGCCCGTTGCAGAGAAAAACAAAGCGTAGTTGGAGCAGTGGGGCGAACAGAGCTATTTTAAGTACTTCTCGCCATGGTTTACCGTAGCAGCAGAACACTTACAAAAGCCGTCAAAATGACTATCACTATTTAGGTTAAAAAAGCAAGTAACTACTTCAATAACAATTTATTCACCACCTAATGTTTGCAGTTGAATTACTGCTTTTACAGTGTTTTTCTAAAGTGATACTTACTGCCTCTACCTTGCTGCCTCAAGATCTTTTTTTTTTTCTTTTTTCTTTAGTTTTTTCTTTAAATAGAAAGGAATTGGAATCATAACTTACATGTAACTTTTCTAGGTCCTGTGCTGGCTAAAATGTTCTCACGATGCAGGGAACAGGATCAATGGAGAAATTAAGAGGCTGCAGCACTCCATTAAGAAGTGACCCTCCAAAGTTCTGTAGGGCAGTGTTCTGGCAACTCAGTTGGAGCCACCTAAAATAAAATAAAGGCAAGAATTAAAAAAACCCAAGCACTGAATCTTCACAAACACCTCTTTGTTTTTTTCCTTTTGATTCTAGAAAACACATTAGGGCACCTTTTTTAAAAAACCAAAACGTCTTTATGCCAAACATGACAGTTACTTTATGTCCATTTCACACTTCCCTAAAGCTTTAAGCTGTAGATACTTTCCTACAAATACCATGTTTTCCTTTCATTCGTATAGTATGAGACTCCTGAAAAGAATTACCAAACAGATAAACTAACATTTCTGTGATTCTTCTACCAGATCACACCACAGGTATGTGCATTGTTATATATACATACTAAGAAACTCTTTACTGTGACGGTGGTGAGGCACTGGAGCACAGAGAAGCTGTGGATGCTCCATCCCTGGAAGTGTTCTGGGCCAAGGTTGGATGGGGCTTTGAGCGATCTGGTCTAGTGATAGCTGTCCCTGCCCATGGCAGACAGGTTGGAACCAGATTAGCTTTAAAGCTCAGCCTAAATCACCCTGTGGTTCTATGAAACTGCACATCACACTAGAGAGGAGTTATAACAAAACCAGCAAATTTACCTAGTAGGCTTTAAATAATAATTACTACTGGCTTTTGTCAAAGTTTTGCATCAATTTTATCAAGGAATTCAAGTTAGGAACACAAAATTTGTTCCTTTGTTTCTCCTTTACTCTGGGGAGCTCTGAAGAAGAAACACCAAGTGTAACTTGGTATCCCTGAGTTGATGCGATGTGTATCATAATCCTGCAGCCACCCTAAAGCAAAGCTACTTGTCACACCAGTCCACGTCAAAAGAAAAACGGAGGGAGAATGAAATGTTCATCTGCCCGCAGAAAAGTTACTGTGCTGTCACCTCTGTGCAAAGGGTCAGGGCTCAGTCACTGGAGGGGAGGCATCCTGGGATGGGGAAGGCTGGTGAGAGCAGGGCTGGGGCCAGGGGGCTGGAGGGGAGGGTGAAACCCCCAGCAGCCAAGTCCCAACATCACCACAGCTCAGATCCCACAGTGTGCACAATCCCAATCCCAGACTCCGGAAAAGGCTTCCCCCGTCTATCATGGAAGCGGTCACACTCTGAAGTGGTTGGGGAGGAAATATTTGTGGAAGGAGAGGTAATTAGCTTTAAGCTACGGGTGTTCTCAAGTTGAGGTTTTTAAGTTGCCAGTGCCCAACACTTTACTGTTTTCCTGGAAAAGATTGGAATGCTTAACTACTATTTACTTGAGTGAAGCTGGCAACTGGGAATGGAAAGGAAGATGGTTTTCTTTTGAACAGAAGGGGACAGCAGCAGTACAAGCAGTGGCATGATCTGTCTTCACAGGATCACTGAAATGGCTGTGTCTGCAAAATCACCACAAACTAAAGCTAGATAAAGCAGGAGGTGAGGAAGAGGAAAAGAAACCTCTAAAGTTCAGATTTTTTTTAAAAAACTACTCATTTTTTTTGATCTTGCACAATTAATTATTCAGTAAAAAATTAACTCTTCAGTAAAAAATTCTGTTTTCTCAAGAGACGTCTGCTGTTTCTATTTATCAGTAATGCCTGTTTATGACACCATTAAAAAGTGGAGGAATAGGAAAAAACCAAAATGCAGTGCAAATGAGAGAGATTTGGTGGATATTTTTCTATAGTATGCTGTTCCTGGTAAAAAAAGTTCAATATTTTCTGAGTAGTGATCCTACTGCATTTTACTTCAAGTCTTGTGGAGAACTGGTTCACTTATGAAAAACAGGTTATTACCTCTTGATGGCACACCTAGATGGTTTACCAACAGATGCTCAAGCTCTTGCTACCTTTAAGGATTACCTAATTAGGTACTTGAAAAGAATCATGAGGCTGTGCTAGGAACATTAATTATGTGTCTCTTTAGTTTACACAGTTTTCTCCAACTGGGCATAACATTCACTGACAGACTGTAAGAGTATCAAATATTTATGGTCACAAATATACATTACCTAAATTGCCTATAAACCTAAAAATATGAACTCTAAATCTGTTCAGTCATAAATCACTGGTAGAACAAAAATAACTGTTGCTTACTCAGTCGCCAAAGGACTAAAACCAGGGAAGTCTCTGTGTTTTCAATGATAAATTAATCTCCTGAGCAAAAATTGCACATGCCACAGTGTATCAGAAGAAAGAAAAAATAAAGAGAAGTTGGGAATAGGGAAACAAGAAAAAAAAGGAGGCAGGGGGGTGAGAAAGAAGACTTTCAGCACCACTGAAGCTTTTCTGAGAAGGTCTGATTGATGTTCACTGCTGTAGAAAGCATGAGGCTGCATCCCAAACATTTCATTCCCTTCTGCAAATGTCTCACTCCATACCTCTCCCCATGTTCCCTAGATATTCTTGCCCTACGCAGGATGATCCAGCCAGCATCAGGTTTTACACATGATCTAAAAGACTAAAGCAGGAATCTCTCTGCCCAGGGGTCAGCTTAGGGTAGAATGAAACTTAACCCCTGCCTATGCTCAGCACGAGGGCTTCTTCATGCTTTCCATTTGACAAAAGACTTTTCCTGAAACAGGCAAATTATCAAAGGCAAAGCTGTTACTACAGCTGCAAACTTACAGGAATACATAAAAACTGAGTTCATATGAAGAGCCAACGGTGCACCTACAGTAGAGGAATTTCAGCAGTTTAACAGGCTGATTTACAGCAGTGGGAAGAGCTGGATCTTAGGCAGGGTAAGATGTACTCTGCTCCAAGGCTTGCTCACATCAAGGTCTCAGCTCTCAGCACAGATCTGCACATGTGGGCCATCAGTTAACAGGGTCATGAGAGGCCACAAATTCACTGTCCTACACCAGCTTGAAGACCCAGCTCCTGCAGTCTTGAAGGTTGCAAGAAAACCTTATATGTATTCTAAAAAGAAGCATCCGCCTTAACAGCTTGGAAAGAAATCTAGAAAAATAATACTTCCAACTGGACTTTGTAAATGTGTTTGATTTTTTTTAACTTATATTATTTAACAACCTCTTGTACATTTTTGAACCAGGTTACCTTTTTTCTCCCCGTTTCTGATGGCTTCAAGTACCGCCTGGCAGCTGAAATTAGCACTGAGGAATGCATATGTAAAGGGAGACACACCAGACACTCTAACTGGCAGAAGAATGCATGAAGTAGCAAAACCATTTGCTTCAATAAAACACTTCCCAGTCTGGACTTCTGTTATACAGAGAGCGTTCAAAGGAGAGGTTTTGTTTTTAATAGGGTTGTAATGCTTAAGAGGAAGAAAACTGGCAAGTTCTTCCATTTGCAACAAACCAACCAAGAAAGGTGCATTGAGAAGGGCATGATGAATGTACCTGGGCATTACTCCACTTAGCATGAAAGATGTTTCAGACACAGCAAATTGTGTAGTCGTGCTCAAGAAAACTGGAGATGCTGGGTTGTCCATGAGGGAAGTGAGCAACAAATACACAAATGCAACACATTATGGTGGGTTGTTTATCCCAATATTAAGCATAGGTGGGTAAAAGGAGGGCTGAGTAAAATGACCCACACAAGGAGAGAAGCTGGTGAGCTTCTGTCAGATGTGGACAGGAGGAAAAAATATTTAAGGAAGGCTGAGCACCTGCAAGCCAGGAGAGGTGAGCACGGGTGTGCAAACGGAGCTGGTGTTTTCTGAAGCTGTACCTCACTTGGTGAAGTGCAAGATGCTACTTACACAAATATGTGCAGAAACTGATCCCAGTGAAGCCAAGGATCCTGCTTTGTTACAAGCAATACCATCACAGATCAGTAAATGTGTTTTCCTTACGTTTTGTGTGTAATTTCTTTCTGGTTGAAATAGCTTCATTGGAACATTTGTAGCTTGAAGAGTTGCCTGAGGCTGAGAAGGCATTTGCAGTGCTCCTGACATCTAATGCATGATCCCTCCCTGAAATTTGTAAATTAAACCCAAGATGATATTGATACCTATGTCACAAAAGAGACATCGTCTGCTTCATTCTCAGTGCACCTAATTTCCTCATAATAACCTGGATAGCTCTTCCAAAGGGAAAGAACATGCTCACCTATCACTCCTGCTTGTTCCCACGTGCATTGTTTAACCTGGGGCAGCCAAAACAGGAGTCAGAAGGGCACAGCAGCTTCTGCCCCAGTGCACAGAGGTGGAATGCAGAAAACCAACACAACCAAGGAGGTGTGGACCACAAATAGGGAGGTACCCATCCATCTCAGGGCTGTGAGGACCAGTCCTGCAGAGCATCTCTATCTGGGTGAGCTGTGTCAACAGTCAGAGGAGATGAGATTGAACTATTCCCTTGGATAATGACAAAATGATGTGAGGAACCACCCTAGCTAGAAACTGTGACGGAGGTCACCAGGAGAACCTTCAAGACAGCTATTGCTGGCTGACTGGCTGCAGGGGAAGGCAGCTGCTGCTGCCCTGGAGTGCTCTGGAGTCTGCAAACTGGAATTTCACCAGCTACACTTAACAAAACCAACCTGGCTTAAACAGAAAACCTTCAGAGGAGCTGAGGAACATGCATAGGGAGAATTTTCCTTGTCCTCTAGTTGCATTTAGGTCTGTGACACATCAACCAGTCAGAGCTAGGAGAAGGCATAAGGCTGTAGTTCAAAAGCATTGCCACAGCAACTTGTAAATCTTTTTATGTAAAACCTGAATGATTTTCTCATTGGAATATACTTGACTTAAAGCCACCATCGAAAATATTTCATCTTGGGGTTATGACTCATGAAAGAATGGCTAGGTGTGAAAGGAAAGTTAATACATTCTGTGAGAAAAACCCCCTCCCCAGCAACCTTATCAGATGACACGAGTTGAATATTTATGTCCTGTGTAGTAAAACCAATAGACAGAAAAAGCCACAGCCTAATACTTTGTGTCAGATCTGATGAAAATTCAGATACCTAGCTTATTTCCCCTTAAGGGCTGGAAATTATGGTTAACACACATGCAAACAGGAGAAAATGAGACAGTTCGGTGATGAGGATGAAACTGCTGTCCCTTAGTCTGGCATGTTGGAAAATGATACCGGACTAGCCAGTGCTGGTTCTCTTAGATAAGAACGCTTCCCAGGTCATCATGGAATGACACAGCTCACTGGGTTAATGCTCCTGGACTCCTGACCCAACACATGTGACCCACAAAAACACACTCCTTCCAAAAAGATGTTCCTGTTGTTGAATGATTATCACAGTCAGACTTTTACTGCTAATTTCTTTTAAAAATTACAAATTGAGAAAACAGTTAATATACAGAACAAAAGAACGGGCCACAGTCAACCACAAAAAACTTCCCATAAGGTTCAGCATGTGGGAAACAGATAAGTAAGTGCTGCGAAAGATGAACAATATTTAAGTATTAACACAAATGTTTGTTTTAGGAAGGTTTATCTGGCATCTTTACCCGTTTTCTTCCAAGCTCTAATACAAAAATAACTATGTCTAACTGCAACTGGTAAGAGATGGCAGCAGCTCAACATTGCTCCCTCTTTTCCCTCTGTACTCAGAAAAAACACCCCAACTGTCTTACAGTGTCACACAAACTAATTTTAAGGTGATTTAGGATGAAGTTACCCATACAGTTACAACTTCAGAAAGCTCAGTCAGTGGTCTCATTTTCATCCTCCTGAAACGAGGACATACACGTGCAACATAAGGAGAGGAGAAAGTTTTTTCTCCAGTTGTACAGCTGCCCCCCACATTACAGCATGAAGGGAAGAAATTATCCTTTAGCTCATATAAATCCTGGGTGCAATAGCTGTTCACCAAACTATGAAGAGGGAGCCCACATTGATGGACACATCTTGCCTGTGCAAACTGTGGCAGGGCTGAAACTGGGCAAATGCTGGACCTCCCATGAAGGAGCTGCCTCTTAGCTTCTCGGTCTCCACTCTCACTCCAAGCAAGGGGAAGTCAAAAGAACTGAAATTGTTTGTGGGTAATCTTCAGTGGTTGTTAAAAATATACAAAGAGAAAGGCAGAATGGTGATGGGAAAGAGGTTCAAAAATATGTTCCCTCTTGGGTGAACTCAGGTCTTTTTAAAAAGAAAAGCCAGAGAGGCCACGCACAGTAATGCTGAGAAAAAGGAAATGGTACTTCATTTTAGCCAGAGTCATAAATCTTACCAGTGAGCCTCTAACGGCAAAACGGTGAGCAGGGAAATTTTTATACAGAGATAATTAGTTGTGAGCTGATATCAGGTTTACTGTGCTGTGCACTCCGTGTGTGCAACATGTTCTCAACCTGCAAAACCCCAGGCGAGGCTCTAGCTGCCTTGCTGCTGCTGGCTTTGCCAGAAGGCATGCAGCTGGAACTCCATGAAACCCTTAGGAAAATAATGGTGAAGAAGGAAATGGGTATTTCTGCTCCACAGAAATCTCATCTGTAGCCCAGAATGGTTCTTCCAATGGGGAAAATGCACCATGTTTATAAAATCACACCCCTCTGCTACAAGGAGATGGTGGACCAACAGGACTCCTTGCGCCACCATTAGCACCTTCATCTTCTGGGATACAGACACCACTCTCAAATCCTGCAGCGCAGGCAGATGGGTCAGGGAAAAGGTTTATCCATTGAAGTGAGAAACTAAATGTGGTTGAGGGAAGTTTATCAACCAGAAAAAGCTAGCTGTGAAAATGTCTCACAAGGACCAAACTCAATGGGACATTCCCTCCACCTGTGGTGGGAACAAGACAGCTCATCTGCCAGTGCTCATTCTTTGACATCTTGCTGTGTTTCAGAGAACAGCCAGGGACTTGCACTAGTGATTGACACAAGCAAAGACTCCACCACAGTTAAGAGTCAGACTGCACTTCCAGTCAAAGAGAAGCCACTTTTCGGTTTCTAGATGACAGGGCATCCAGGAGACAAGCCAGCAGCACGCTGGATGCGCTAGGTGCCAGCAAGCATCCTAGCACTTGTGAAGCTACTTCAGAAGGGACCAATTTGGTCTAGATAAGGGGGTCTGGAAGCCTTCATCCCCAAAAGATGCCCAAGTTGGGAAATGGCCCAGAAAGGACAGCAGCTTGCAAAGGGACAGCTTGATGAGAAAAGAGAGCTCACCCTAGCTGCACAAGGAGCTTTGAGACTAATGGTCCCCACAGGCTGCCTTGGTGCTCCCTACCTACTTTCTGCCCATCTCCTATTTTCTTTTTCATCCCCAATCTAGTGCAACAGGACAGATACACTCATTGCTCGATCACACTCCTTTGCTGACCCAAAACAGCTGTGGCTGGGGGCAAACCAGCTTTGTCTGCATGGTGTTAAAGCAGCAGGTCTTTTGTCAAAGGCTCAGTTTGCCTGCTACCGTATGTTAAACTGAAAGACCAATCTGTATTTACTGTGCTAAATTACAATTATGGGGTTTTTTAATCATTCGGCCTAATGGTGCACAGCTGTCACAAGAATCTTTGAACACATCACTGGCTCTCTTTGATGTGATTAACCAGATAAGGAACCACAGCCAAAAGATATGAAAGCATGAATCCAAATTTCAAACTCTCAGCCGAATAAAGAATTTCATTCAAAGGAATGTGCAAAATGAGGAGGGAGGAAGTTCACAATGCAAATGAAGGTTTTATTTACTACTGATATAAGCAGGTGAAATACTCTTTGTTGCATGGTTAAAGAATCAATGGACCCCAGCCTCAAAGTGGTGCTGACAGGTGCTACATCTGCCACACTAATCTGTGTGGATGCCAATATTTGTATAATCTTTTCTCCAGACTGGAAATGACAGGGTTTCTTCCACAGGGATGCTTTTTAGGCTGAAGAAGCCTCCTTGTGATATTGAAGAGTTACAAGGGCATGGCCCCTTCTCCCAAACTGCTTCTGTTCAGCATGTTTCTTCAGATAGCATAGTATTTATTTTTTTCTAATTCAAGACAGCTTTGTTTATTTGCTTTTATTTCTAGAATAATGTTTACTATTCCAATCAGAGCATTCTGTAATCTCATCTAAATGTTTTATTATTAATTGCTGCACCCCACATCCCGTCCTTAATAACTATCCTCGGGAGAGGTAAACATTTCAACATGACTTACTCTAGTTAAAGCCATGAATATGCATTATTTATTTATTTAGGTAAACAGTAATTATGAAAAATCACCAAACCGCCTTCTCTTTGAAACGAGCTCTACTTTACCAGCCTTGCCGTGGGAATTGCAAGTCCCTTAAACACATCTATTACTTTGTCCTCCTCCACCACAACTTACAGTGATGGGCCTCAGACCACACTAAAGCTGCCAGAAAAGCAATCAGTCCTTATGCTGTCTGAGGCTGAGTGACAAGTCCAAAGCATCCAGCAAGGACAAGCAAGAGGTACCAAGACGTCAGCAGAGAAGAAAGGTAAAACAGCAGGATGAGGTAAAGAATGTTGCTATCTATCACTCAATATGCTGATTTTTAAGTTTTTTTGCAAGACTAACATGAAAACACTCATGAACCCCTTCTGCCCTCTCCCTACAGATGGAGGGCTATGTCCTGACAAACAGAGAGGCTTGTGACCACTGAAGCCTCTCCATGCTAAGCTGGGGAGTAGTCAGCCCCAAACCAAGCAGTTTTTTGTGCCAGAACAGTCAGATAGCCCCGTGTGCTGTACGTACACATACATACACAACTTCTGCATTGCGTAATAAGCAGCTGAGTGACTCCACTCAATTCCTCTGGTCTTCTTCCTCAGTGTTACATTAACTCAAATATTACAACATCCCATCCTGACTTACATTTCCACCAACTTCCACCACAAGCTGTGACAGAAGATGGTAGCACCAGAGGCAATGAAGCCACTAATGAGACACTCAATTTTTTAAACCATGAAAGTCAGACACACCAAGACAGTCCCGACAAGGTTGATTATCCAGCCTAAGGATCGCACTACAAGAGAGGAATCAAAACGTATCCCAAAGACAAAGGGATTTTCACAAATCTAAAATTGTTAGGTAAATAGATAAAACTGCGGTTGGGGCTTTGTTTCAGTTTTCAAAGCTAATTTCCGGCCACCGTTCAGAGAAATGCTTTGCATTTCCATTTCTGACTCACCCGCTTTAACAAGCGCACTCGCTGGAATTACTAAGCATGGGATCTCATCAAAACATTTCACTTTCTGAATCAAAGTGCTTTTCAATTTTACTGATGTGAACTTATCTATAAAATTTACCAGGGTAACAACACTGGCGCTGTGCAGGTACGAGTGCACAATGCGATGTGTCAGACGACCCTTCTCCCACTGGGCATCCCACCAAGGTACAGGAATGCCTCCCAAATTTTGCCCAACCACTTGGAGCACGCTGGCACCAGTCTCTCACATCCTGATCACAAAGTTATACACACTCCCAGAGACACATTTCAACATCAGGCATGAATGAAAAGCATTCCTGAAAAGAATCTGTTATGAAACCGAAAATCGGAGACCGCCGCAGCGCTGTGCCCAAGTTGAGTCATCAGTTCCCTTTACAGCCTAATAATTGACACTGCCTTGATCAGAATGACTGATCCAAATGTTGCTTTGTGTTTGTGTGTTTCTGTTGTTTTTTTTTTTAATTTTAAAAAAAAGATTTCTTATGTAAACAAGCAGTCTGTCATCTTGCAGGAGTGTTTGTATTCTTTAGATCATGAGAAACATCTGTCAAAACCAGATTTTGCTCTCCTCAATCAACTCGATACAGTGTTAATCAGACTGTACTACAAAGAAATTACAAACTGGTCTTGTTACAGAAAAAATACGCTGCCAACTCTCAGTGGAAGTGCTGATTTTATTTCCCTTTCTTGGGATTAAATGCCACAAAGATTATTAAAAGAGTTCCCTCCTTCCCCTGCGGGATCTCTCCCCCAAAGGAAATCCTGGGAATCTACATGCTACTTTTCTCCTCTTTGTGCGCATTTCCAAAATTAACTACCTTCCAGGGAGAGACAGATAGGAGAAGAATCAAGGCATAGTAAAACTTCAGAGCATGCTGATTCCCCACCTTTTGACATGGGTACTCGTATAACGGAGTGATTCCCCTTCTGATGACTGCAACAAATAAACACTCCCACGTGTCTGCATCCCACAGGTCACACCTCCCCAGAATGATTCATTAGGTATTTTCACATCTTCCACACAGGGAAAGATCAAGTGAGGTTGCAAGTGCCTCTAGCGGTGTTTTCTGAAGAAAAGGTGACACAAAACAGGATGGTTGCTACTACCAGGATAAGCGTGATGTTAGACTGCCATACTGTGAGTCTTCTGGCAGGGAATCTGCCCTGGAATAGCAAAATCATTACAACAAAAGAAAAAAGAAGCCAATTAGAGAAACAATGTGAGACTATAACAGAAAGAGCAGGCTACTCCATTAGCAAGCAAATGAAGAGGAGATAACTGTGGAAGGAGGACCAGGATCAATGGGTATGTCTGAGTGGGGCTGTATGTAGAGCCCTGTTAAATGGACCAATAATTTATAGATTAGGGGACAGTACTGGAAACATTCAATAGTGTATACATGGTCTTAATTAGAAGTACGTCCCTGGAGGAGTGAGAAATTAATGGCCATGTCTATATTAGCTTTTACCCTTAGACCTAAGCTACTCCACTGGAACCATGTTGCTGATATGATGCCCAATTTTTGTATTTTATCCAGCAGTAACTCCAGCCCAGTGCTGCAGACTGAGCACCCACCAGCAGCTGGAGTACATCACCAGCACCGCTGGAGGCACAATTCTCAGCATGTATCAGTAACTCATGCATTACACATCCTGCCACTAATTCTTATATATAAGGCATGAGATAGGAGGAGAACCTTAGTATGCTTTGGAGAAGATGGAGGAGGACCCATCTAAACACTGGGTACTGAGTGTAATACAGATTTTAAAACAAGACAACAGACAAAATCCAAAGCTGTGGAGGAGAAGAAAAAATAAAACAAATGGCATACAAAGGGAAAACAATCTACTGGCTGAAGATGACATTGTATTTTATTTCTGTAACTGTGATAGATAGCTGGACATGAAACTAATATCAGACATATCTGCAAAAATTGTACTCTTTTGAATGGAGTGGAATTGGATTTAAATGAAAGTCTTGCTTTAAAAAAATTGTCAGGCAAGCAATTTCTTTGAAGTAAGAAATTACTGCATAGCTACACTTAGGAAACAAACCCAAGACAATACTAAACAAGACAAAATCTCAACTGTGTTTGAGAAATAATGTCCAGAAGCTTATAGATTTAGCTCTGCTCAGCACAGAATCCAATGAGTATGATCAACCTTGCAACATCTTGGGGAATCTTGTATTTTTCTGAACAACACTTCTATCAGCTTCTGCTATTTTAGAGAGAAATGGACTGCCACACTCCCCAAACATAGGTGAAACACTATTTGGGCCAGATTTGATAAGAGACTGGACTTAGCACTGGTTTCATCTGCCTGACCTAAGATAACACATGTTTTTGACTGTGACTTTCATAAACTCTTTTAAATTTCCTTTTACTATTCTAAGGCCCAAGGGTGGCAATATGAAGACAGAGGAAGCAGAAAAAAATGGATAGGAATGAAAAACACTTTGGACTGTCAAGCCAGCAAGCGCAAGAATTGTCTTTGGCTTTGTGAGAGCATTGCTAATACTAACAAACCATTTGCCATCTGCTACTGCACACCAGCAGGTCATGCACAAGCTTACATTAATACTTTGATGCATGCAAAGTGGACAAATTTTGAAGTGCCCTCTGTGTTTGCATTTAAGTTAATTTTGCACCAACTCTTGAATGTTCCGATTCAAAAAATAAAGGCGACGGAAAAATAGCAAAACAGGGTTTATCACCTCATAAAGTTAACAAAAACAGCAAAGACTTCATTTCAAATGTCTATCTAGATCTCCCTGACAGCTCAACTCACACTGAAAACTTAGGCATGACATGTATTTCTTCTTCAGTTTCATGTCACCTGAAAACAGAAGTTTAATATCACTATTTTCACCATCCCAGTTAACGCTCATGCCAAGCAGTAGTAAGAAACAGAAATCATTAGGACACAAGCAAAGCCAATTCCACAACCAGAAAAAAAATTCTTTTCAATCTCTCTGCTCTTAAAATGTGACTACAGCAGCTTCAGGGACATACTGCATGATCCATTCTCACTGCTTGTTCCTGTAAGAAATATGTTCTCTGCACTCAGTAATTACAGCTTAACTTTGTCAGGCAAAAAGAGCCTCTTTCTACAGTTCTCCTGGCTTTTGGAGATGGCTTTTGGAGATTTGTTTTGTTTTTAACTTGTAAGACGAAACATACCTGTTCTGCTGTTATTATCTTGTTTTATTACTCCCCACATTCCTGCCATTTGTTTAAAATTATGTAAAAAGTAGGCAGTTGCACAGAGAATGATTAGTACAGCATGTGCCGCAGCAAGCAGTATTATATATATTTTATTGCTCATGAAGTCAGAGTACTGGAACCAGCCAAATCTGTTACTTTGGTCTGAAAGTACATTTTTCCTTTCCTGCTTGCAACAGGATAATTAATAACTGGCAGAAATAATGGAGAAAATAAGCATGGTGTTAGGTAAGCACTCCTAATTACACAACCTTATGTTTGGACCAAGGATTGATGTTTGGGATGTCTCTCTACAAGAGAATAACAAAATTTGCACCTCGTGTGTCACAAGGACACTTGCCACACTGTCTGCTCCACCATCATCCCAAATTACTCACGACCTGTGCCAGTGTCCTCATTCCACTAAAAGGTCTGTACTGTTCCCTGAAGCAAGTGAAAAATTAAATCTAATGCTTCCCCATGTGTTCAGAGTGGCTGATGAAAAGCTCATTAATGAATACTTGGGCAAAAAGGCTCTCTACAACTGCAGCACAGTCATAAAGCCAAAGCATGATGGCCAGAGAATGTTTCCATGTACCAATTGGCTTTACCCAACTTCCTAGTTGGTAAATAGAGAGAGGAAATACTGAATGAACACTTGTTTTCCCTTATTTACTTCTACTGGGTCAGGCAAGACAAAAGCATGTTTAGGGACTGAGCTGATTTCAGGATCGTCCTCTGTGAATGACTTGGCCTGCAATGTTATAGGGCTTTTAATCTCACACACCTCATGGATCCTATTATCATCACCATCATAATGAAACCAGACTTCATCTACTTCCCATTCCCCCAGCCCGACTCTGGCTGGGCACACAGAAATGTGAGCATCACTCACACAGAGCTCACTGAAAAAGGCCACCCATCATTTCACCTGCTTGGCTTCACCTCCCCACGCCAAATGGTGTCACCTTAAGCTGCTCCCACCAAATGGGCAGATCAAGCAGCAGTATAACCCAAACCATAAGGATCAGAAGACATTCAGCTCACCTTGTTCACAGGAAAGGCAGAAAACAATCCCCAGGTGTTTCCATAATTCCTGATGCTCTCAGCACAATTAGATTTTATTGAACTGTAATCCTAGATAAGTGCATTGAATCTTACAGCTGAAGTCAATTACACTGCATTAAATAGCCTTCCTGATTTGCAAGACGAAGATCACTTCTGTATAAAACTAAATTAGCTCAATAACTCATTATTTGTAGCTCGGGTGAGGGGTTGAAACAGCAATGGACAACTAAGCAGTTGCTGCATTTTCAGGCACTAGTCCTTTAGAGCTGCAGGCAGACAGAATTTCCAATTTCACCAGCTGGGAAAAGGGACAAACACTGCAGGCAGAGAGAGGACGTCTAGTGTTGACAGCACTACATTTTAAACCATCCGTGTTTTCTCACGGCAAGGAACTCTGAGTTGACCAGTCTTGGAAGGAATGAGACAGTGCTTTTCATGTACTGAGAAGTCCTCACACTTAAAAGTTTAACAACCAACCCAAAGGAGATAAAAGAGCACATCAAAACATGTGTGACTTGTCCTTTCTGATTCCTTACTCAGAATTGGCATCAGCATGGAGTAGGAGTACATAAAAACCCCTTAAATTAATATTTTTGTTTATGAGGGATTGGTGGAGGACCAGAGGAGCTTAAAGCCAGTGGTGGTGGTGTCCTTAGCAGACACACTGTGCCAGTGCACACCTTGGCATGAGTCCGTGAGTGTGACATTCCACTGCCTCACACCACCTTCCTCAGCTGCTAGGGTCACTTTTGGTACCCTCCAACCAGCCTCAAGCACTCTTCAGTTTCTTTCTTACAAACAACCATATTTACATGTCAGGAGATCTCCACGTAAGCTGGGAGATGACAGAAGCTGTGTTTCTGATCCCATTGGGTTGTGCTGGGCGCGCATACTGAGCAGACAGGAGTGATTCAAAGCCATAAGCAGACAGACTGAGAGGAGAAAGGTGAGAGACAGGGAATATTCCAAATGCCTGCTGCTGCACTGGGGCAGCCAAACTCCACAAAAAAAGTAGGCCTGAAAGACTTGGAAAGAAAAAAACCAACCCTTTTGAGATCTGGAAATCATTTCCTTTAACACAGAAGTGCAAGCAGCATGGGTGACTCTCCCTTGTCAGTAAGCACACCCCTTTTGCTCTGGTCACCAGGGTGGCTCTTCCCATCGCAACATCCATGTCTTTGAGCAACATCAGTAGGCTCTGTCCTCACAATGAACTTGAGGAAGATGATCTCCACTGCACAAATGAGGAAGTCAGTCATGGGGCAGATGAAGGAGGTTGCCTGAGAACACACAGGAAACCTGTGACTGAGGCAGGGAACTGAATCCAGACCAAGGGTTCCAGTTGGGTGCTCAGTCCAAGCTGGGTGGCTGACAGATCACCTCTTCTTCTGGGGCTTTGAAATTTAAGTTTGGTGAGTTTTATAATGAAGTTTTGGTTTTGTTTTGGGTTTTTTTTTTTTTTCATTTGTCTAGTCACTACGTTTCATTGGACTCACACTTCTGCTTTGTGAAAGCTTTTGATCCTGCTTTTTTTCTGTTTTGGCTTAAAAAACCCAACACAACTGAACATCAAACAGAATTTACCCTTCACAGTTTGGTCTGCTCCCCTACCAACATCATTCTCTCCCTAGTGCTCAGTGCTAAGTGTCCTCTCCCTAGCGCTCAGTGTTGTGTCCTTTGTGCATCCTGTGCTCATGACCGTGGCTTCATCAAAAGCCACCAGTGATATTTAGAAGATGTCTTATTTGTTGCTTCAGAGAGTTACAGCAACTTCTTATGCAAACAGCAGCACTGTGAGGCAGCAGAGCAGATATGGTGGGAAAACCAGATAAAAGATGCACAAAAAAGGTAAGTAAGTTCCAAAGTGAATGTTCTGACGCTGCCATGCATCATGTAGACATGAGCAATCATCTGAAAAACAGCTACCAGTAAGCCAGAGTCAGACTGCCTAGGATGTTTTACTAGCTTGGCTAATGAATCACTGGGAAAATGTGAGCCATGTGCTCACTGCCAGGGTAGTCACAGTGGGTGAAAACAATGTCTCTTTCACTATCATCATGACCTGTGGTTTAATTGATATTTTAAATTTTTTAAAGATCTTTCTGGGTAAAGCACATAATATGCACTTTTAAGACAAAATTCTTTGCAATCATACTATTTGCAAGGAGGTGCAACGAGTCAAACCACTATCTCATGAAATAATTCACACTGGCTGAATCCCTCACAGAATGTCTCAAGATCTTGAAAAGGAAAAAATAACTAATTTCCCCATGTGTAATAACTCACACAGTGAGAAAGAAAAAGACTTCACATTTTTGTGTGAAATTGTTGCAAAACCACAAACTTTTAAAAGTGCCCAATATGCTATTTTCAGCTTATCTGGATGCAGCCCAAACTATCCACAGCTAACCAAGGTGTAATCATTCCACTCCCACCACAGGCTTTGTGTGCCCACTGTGCATCCAAGACTGTCAAGCCCTACAAAATAACACAGGACTTTTATAGCAGCCAAGCAGCTGCAAAAATAACTCTGTAAAAATATTGAATACTTGGTCCCACTCAGCAGCTGGAAAAACAATTACTGACTGAAAAATTCAGTGTTTGATATTACTTAATAGTTGGGGAAAAACTATTTGTGAATCATAATTAACGTTTATTTAACTATTTAAAAGCATGCATCTACTGTTTGAGGCTTCACAGAGAGCAAATATGTGGCTTTCTGGCACCATTAAACAGACTAATACAGTTAAGCGGGAAGGACATGAGGCAGAAAACCACACTGGAATAGCCACTCTTTCAAGGAACTGGTGTAACTGGGATTGCCTCAGTAGCATGCACGCTGCAACACCAGGTTTGAACCAAATCAGTAGGAACTACCCTGAGGTAAATTAAATGCTCTGGCTTGTGGTGCCGGAGCAATACAAACATCATGACATAAACTGGATGAAAATCCATTAGTAACAGTGATAGAGAAACCATTCCCCTTGAAACAGCCTCAGGGGTTTATGGGCAACTCTATAGTGGCATCAGCCCAGGGCCAAGTGACAGCAGGGCTTCCTGCAAACAGGTGCAGCAAAGCCCTGTGAGAAAGGAGCAGAAGTCCTCATCACCCCCAGAGGAGTCAGAGTCCTGCTTCCCACACTGCAAGTGTGGCCAACAGGGCTAAGGCAGCAATCATCCATCTGTACTCTGCACTGGGGAGGCCACACCTCAAATCCTGTGTTCAGGTTTGCACCCCTCACTACAAGAAGGACATTGAGGTGCTGGAGCGTGTCCAGAGAAGGGCAGTGAAGCTGGTGAGAGGTCTGGAGCACAAGTCTGATGAGGGGCAGCTGAGGGAGCTGGGTTTGTTTAGCGCAGAGAAAAGAAGGCTCAGGGAGGACCTTACCACCTTCCACAACTGCCTGAAAGGAGGCTGTGGCCAAGTGGGCGTTGGTCTCTTGTCCCAAGTGACAAGACCAGAGAATGCAGCCTCAAATTGCTCCAGAAGACATTTACAGTGGACGTTAGGAAAAATTTCTTCACAGAAAAGAACGGTCAAGCACTGAACAGGCTGCCCAGGGAATGGTTGGATTCCCATTCCTGGAGGTATTTAAAAGCCATGTAGATGTGGCACTTAGGCACATGGCTTAGTGGTGGACTTGCCAGTGCGTGGTTAGCAGCTGGACTTGATGATCTTGAAGGTACTTTTCAATCTGAACAACTCTGCTTGTATGATTCTTAATGATTTTATGGTTCCATGAAAGCAATGGTGGCTTAGGTCAGGATTTAAGTTCCAGAAGCAGACAAACCATTTACAGGCAGCTGAAAACTAACATTAGGCCCTATTTTAGATTTCTAATTGGAAAATTGTTTGATTTCAGACTTTTCAAAGTCCTTATTTCCCCCAAACAATTCCCTCACTCTGCACATTTGCCATAGCTGAAATGTCCCATCACTGACAGTAATCAGTCATTTTTTCATGCCATTCAACTTCGCCCATGCAGAATTGGGCTGAGCATCTCATGGGTCCAGCAAGCAGGGAACAAGAACAAAACAGCAGTTACTGTATCTGGCAGGTAACTGCAGGCAGAGCTGAGCCCAAGATTCCTGGCTAGTCCAGCACAACCTCACCTAGAGAATGATCCAGGTGTGTCAGTTGACTGTACAGAGTAAGGATTCACAAAAAAGAAACCTATGGCAAAAAACTGACTCGATCGCTGTGTTTGAAGGACTCAGCAACAGGATTAACATTAAAAAATATATATATATATATTTATTTTATACCTAGTATATGTACAGTAAATGTCACCTGTGGGGAATATTCTGCAAGGTGCTGAGGAATGTGAGCAGCCTGTATAATAAATAGGCTTAACTAAGGGATTTGAACTCTAAATCACCAACTCTCCCACCATTGCTCTCTCAAGCAACCATGTTATCAGAGGCCATTTCAAGGGAAATGCACTTATGTCAATAAATACTTCTCATATCATACTTCTCACAACCTGCAGCACCAGGAAAATCAAGGCAATATAAAAAGACATAAAAGTTACAAAATTTTAGGTCACAAACATCCCTGAACGGATTATGCTTTCAAAATGAACTATAACTGTATAAATAGCATAATAAGGGTTTTTTGGTGTACATCTCAAAGTTTTCTATGATGATGTTATTAATTCTAAACGCAAACACATTCTTAATGCCATATACAATGCAATTGGCTTGTAACCTAAAATAGGGCCCTTTTCATTGAGACTCACTCATCACTAGGATGGATCTCAAAAATCATTGTGGGTCCCTTTCAACTCAGGATATTCTATGATTCCATGATTACAGAAACAGATGCAGCTGACCAAATTCACCTCTATTCACAGCCTGCTGAGGGTTCCCTAGCTATACCCCCTGCATGGCCAAAGGGACAAAGCAGTGCTCTTTCTGGATCAAACAGAGCAACTATTCATGGATCATTTCAAATGGAGATCACAGTTTATGAAAACCTCCACAAAGCATGTGCTTTAGCAGAGCTACACCAGCATAGCTAAAATGCCAAAGTGCAGGCTGGAATAAACACTTGAAAAACATGTATGTCATAGAGTTAATGACCAAACAGATCACTATGTACGTGATCAAAATTCCTTCTAGGCTTCTATGTAGCTGCCTATTCTCAGAAGTGTTTAGGTACTGTGCTAGGGAGTTTTAGAGCAAGACAGCAAAAAGCCTTGAAAGGGCTTTAGCTTTATGCTATACACAGATATGGGGGTGCTCCAGTTCCCACATGCATTGCTAGTGTCTCACTAGATGTTAGAATAAAACTGTGAAATTATCAGAAACAACCAAAACATCTCAAAACCACTCCAAAACTGAAGAAACCATTCGATGACGTTTTTGTAAAAAACCACTTACTTACAACGCAGTCCTGGAAGTGATTTCCAAGCAAGCCAACTGCTGCTCTAGACAGTTTACTGGATGGTACGGCTCAGCTCTTTCATACAGGCAGCACTTACAGTCGTATCTAGAAAAGGAAATATAACCAAAATTCCTTATGAGCAAATACACAAATAAAGTCATCTTTCTCTTTAAAGCTATGACCAGGTTAAAACTAGCTTCAGCAGGTCTCAATAGTTCTCCTGCCAAGCTTCACATGTGCTGCCTGCTCACAGGAACAAGCCCCAAGCTGCAGCCAAAGCCATCCTACGGTGTATAAGCCAAGAGCGAGTGTGCCTGAGAAAAAAACCTCGCACTGAGCGCATCAAAGTGGCAAACAAATGTGCCCAGCTGTTTTTTTCATCTACTTCTACTTGAAACATTTGCAGGAAATGCAAGATGAATTAGTGCCAGAAAAATGTAGGTGATTTCAGTAAGGCCAGGAATTCCAGGCACCAACTTCTATTTTCTCTCTCTTGAGTGGGTGTTCACTTGTAAATTGTAGACATGTTAGCAATTCAACGACTGAGCCAATTAACATTCAACTTAACAGTCATTGTTAGGTTGGGAGGTTATTATGCTTGTTCTGCTAAAGTGACAGGTTAAAATACGTTAGTATCTGAAAAGTTGTTTTCTACAATACGTATTCCCTGTCTTTTCACACCAAATAATTTTCTTACATCATGTCAACTCCTATTGTATGAACCATCATTGCCAGCTCCACCACAGCAGCTGGGATTGGCAAGGAGAAACAGCAAGGGGAGAGGTGAGGAGAAGAGAGCACTCAGCCCCCACCATTTCTCTTTGGGCTGCCATATTTAATTTTTTTCCAGTCACTTTACATGGCTGATTTGAGACTTCTCAGCAAAAGAGCATACTCGCATCTGCAGGATATTCTGCTTTCAAGGCAAGCAAGCAAAGGCAAAACCCAAGAGCAAAGAGAGGGCTGTACTTCACCAAATCATGAGCCCGAGAAAGCTGCTTGCTATCAGGCACTGCTTGGGGCACAGAATGGAAAGTTGTGATTTCCCAGCCTTGCAGGTGATTATTATTAATGGAAAAAATAAGTTTTCAAGGTTGAGTTGACATATCACCACATGCTGAATTTTTGCAGACTCAGATCCATTTTGTACTAGTAAACGAGCTTGCATCCTTCCCTCTGTGGTTCTTATTTTTTTTTTTTTTTAGGGTAGCTCACAAGCTGCTGACAACTCACACTGTAGCAGGAGCTGTTCACACTGCACAAAGTGTTTACCACTCACAAGTGATGCTAAAAATTAATTTACAGTACCGCTACAGCAAGCTTTGACAAATTGTCATGTGTTGACACAGTCATAAGTTGTTGGTTAAAAAAAGTAACACTTCCCTCTTCTGCCACTTCATGTTTGAGACCAGAGATGGGCACATTATGCAAAGTTTGAGGGTTTGTAAGCTTCACAAATGTTTGGGCTTCACAAAACAAGCTTGGTTGTGAAAGTTTTATCTCTTACAGTTAGGCATGTGTTTATTGCCAAAGAGACTCTAGTAAGAAAAAAAATCCTTTCCCATCTCCCAAGATCTGTGTGTTGTGCAAAACTAGAAGAAAAGGCTGTAAAATAAATAACCTTGCAGGATACTTGTTCTAGATAAGATCACAGCAGTGACAAATAGCCTGTATCAACTCCTTCGAATTGCAGACACCACCCTCCTGCTGTAGAAAGGAAGGAAAAAAATATAGCTACAAGAGTTTTAATTGTTCTCAGCTGCCACATGATGTTATCTTAAGCGAACGCATTTATTTCTCGATTCTCATATGTAGCTCTATATGGAAAAGAACTCCAGCAGTGGCATTCATCAGACAAGGTCCAAATTGATTTCCGTGTACTCAAGATAGTAGGTGTTAGTCACCACTCATGCCCACCAGTGGCAGCTCTTAAATTTTAACTCCTTCTCTTCTTCCTCAGGGCAAGACAAATAATCTGTTTACACCCTGGAATCAGTAATGGACACAAAGTTGTTGCCAGCAGACATGAGCAGTGCTTCAGTGGTGATGCAAACTTGAAACATTAATCCCAAACTAGCCTAAATCAAGGGAAAGAAACAAAGCCAAGCAAAATGAGCACTCACAGCACCTGCCAAATGGGCTTCACGAGGAGCCCTTATAAGCCACTGCTTCACGTTGTGTACCAGTGACCTGGACATCCAGTGCTTCAGTAGCTCTCCCTAAGATCACCAAATCTCAGAGCACAGACCACACAAGAATGCAGAGTAAATCCAGTCAGGAAATTACCTTGGCAGTACAAGGACTTAATTTTCTATTCTCTCCCCCCTTAACATTTGTACAAAGTAGAGACACTTTGAGCGCTTCCAAAGTCTTGAGGAGAGACAACATTTTACCTTTGTAGAACATTCCCTATGCCTGTATCTGTGCAAGAATGACCCACCTAATTTCTGTACAAAATTCAGGACATGTTACTCTAACCAAAAAGAGCTCCTGCAAAACATTAAGGAGGGATGAAATTTCATACAGACTCTTCACTTGCTCCCATTTCACACACCCTGTATAGCATTTCTTCACCATCTGAGATGTTACCCTGATAGATGACATAGTCTCAGACTGATCTAAAGAAAGCAAAGGACATTTACATTGTTATGGTCAGGATGGACGTTGCCTTGTGGTGGTGACTGAAATGAAATCATCCATGCTTAATCAGCATAGATTGCTGTACATTCAGAAAAGCACTAAAGTGGCAACTCCTACCTTCCTCCTCCAAGTAACAAAAATTTATAAATATTTGCAGTGAATCACATTAAATGCATTGTTTCACTGGATTCAGTCCAAGAGTCAACAGGGTTGAAATAAAGATTAAGTCAAAAACTTCAGCTGATAAGTTACATAGAAGGCAAAAACAACTCTCCTCCACCTTGGAAGAAAAGTAATAAAATCTTAAGTTTTACTGTAAGTTATCTCAACTGCCAAAATATGATTTCTCACGTACCTTTTTGCTTTGCTGTGTAGAAAGGAACAAACAACTTAAATTCCCTGAGTTCTTATTTTGGGATGGAAAAAGCCCAAGGCATCCAAGCCACTAATCTAATTAAGAATACTAAGAGGGAAAAGGTGGGACTTGGGTTTTTCTGAAGCATTCTTTGTTTGGTTTTGTTTGTTTCAGGGATCCAATCTGTGAGTGTGAAAAAACCACCCCTAAGCAGACGAGCTGCTCTTGCCAAGGCCCTTGCATAAATTTGAGCTTGCTCTACTCAACACAGGGCCAGCACAGGAAGGTTCAGCACCGGGGAAATGCAGACCCAGGATCTCCCATGGCCTCTCTGCATCACACCTCACTGTTCTGCTCGCCAGTTTCATCATGGGAAAGATGGCAGTCTTGGCTGATCCTGCAGCCACACTCGCTCAAAACTGCTATGTGTAGGTCATCAGAAGAAAGCCATAAAGATGACATTCATCCCAGCAAGCCATCACCAAAATCTCAAAAGCAAAAGGGAACATCTGAAGGTGTCTTGCTCCTCNTTCATCCCAGCAAGCCATCACCAAGATCTCAAAAGCAAAAGGCGTCCTGCTCCTTGATGATGCATGCACACAGCTGAAAGGGTAAATGCATGTATTGAATATATATACTGAATATGCACTGGTAGTCACTGCTGGTATGGGATGCAGACTGTGAA
The DNA here is from genome assembly GCA_013400435.1 of Pycnonotus jocosus. Classification (NCBI taxonomy): domain Eukaryota; kingdom Metazoa; phylum Chordata; class Aves; order Passeriformes; family Pycnonotidae; genus Pycnonotus; species Pycnonotus jocosus. The sequence goes on along the minus strand of VWYP01016645.1, from coordinate 614,972 downwards.
ACAAACTCCCCTGGCTAGAAATTAAAAAGAAAAGGAGGATTTCAGCTTTCTTATTCCATGGGAACTGCTTTTCCAACAAGTGAGACAGGACACTAGCCCAAAGGCAAGTGACACCATGGACTGCCTACATCATGGGCAACCTTCCTGTCTCTGTTTCTACGCCTATCTTCACTTTGCTGCAAAGGTCACCACACCACCTCTGTTACACAGAGCTCTGCTACCCACGAGCAACAGGGAAGCAGCTTAACTGGCCAACCTGGCAGGACATCCTATGAGCATTTGGGGGTGGGAGGAAACCTCCCAGGTCTCCACTTGTGTGTGTGGGCACTTTAAAAGTCCTTCTAGTTCTTAAACTTTAAGAGATGCTCAAATTGCCTTGAACTAAAGGAATTTCAGCATTGGAACACTGGAGGTCTTTAAAAGATGTGTAGATATGGTGCTTAAGGACAGGGTTTGGGGTTGGACTTGGCAGTCCTGGGTTAAAGGTTGAACTTAATGATCTTAAAAGTCTAAAGATGCTGTTTCCTTCCTGACACTCTATTCCCAGTGCAGGAGGGAGCAAAGGGAAGCAGTATCTCTGCAAGCATGAAACAGTGGGGAAAAGCATTAGATCTTTGTCTTCACCCAAAGCATGCCTTCCACTTCCAACCCTTTCAAGCAGAGGAAACTTGGTGGCCCTGTGGAGAGTGTAATGACTCAAAAGCCAGTATCTGTGTCGTGCAAAGATCCCTCTGTAGGCAGACTGGGAACTGTCTGCCCTCACACACGTAAGTGTACTCACACACATGTACATGGGCATTCCTCTCCTTTGCCTTTTTTTAAAAAAACTGTATACACTAGTATATTTTTCACTACTTTCTTAGCATGACATCCATTGCATGGTATGTAACAACCAATGCCAACATTATCTACAGCATAGAAACATGTAATTCACTGAAAGAGGACTTTCTTGTTCCCCAGCTTCTCATAGCCAGTTTTGTTATATAAATCCATCTGACTTCTTGCTTGATTTGATCTATTCAGAACAAACCTTTACTAAAGCCAGAAGCATTTTGTTTTTAACAAATATATTCCCGTCCTCTTAAATAAATCTCTACTTCTAGGTGAGATAATGTCATCCAACTTCTACTGTAGTGTACTACTTCTAAGCAGATGAAGTTAAAAATTCAGTTAAATGGCAATATACAGCTAAAGGGCTCTGAAGATTTATCTATCATATGGCAAAAATCATTCTTTGGACAGCATCTTTATAAATATACATAGGATTCTCCAGATAATTTTGTGCCACCTCAGGCCAGAAAGGTAACTAAGTAATGAAGAAAATCATGTCAAGTTTTATGAGATCTTTTAGCAAAATGGCTTAAATAGAGCCATGTTAGCTAATACAGTCTGAAATCCTGCTCTATATATTCACAGCAGAATCTTCTCTGTGCAACCTGGTTACAAGTCAGGAGAAGGAGACAGCTGAAAACCTTGCATGATCCACAATGATTTCCACAGAAGAAATCACTTCAGGAAAGGTAAAAGTCAAAGTAATCAACTAACTGGTAGTGTACACTTCACCTTTAATACCTGCTGATAGTAACGGCTCCATGAAAACATGAATGTATTCCAATGTCCTCTGAGGCAATTATTTTTTATAGGGTATTCAAGGAGCCACAACTCCATTTATATACATTTTGCTACTTCACCCAAAATGACAAAAGCATCCCAGTTTCAGGAGTTGCTGGGCTGCAGTGAAGACATGTTCAAAGTTCTGTCTCTTCAGCAATGTGGACCAACACTGGCAACGTAAACATTGAAGAGGCATGTGAGTATATGCAAAAATTTCATTCAACACAAAGAAAAGCAAAACCAGGACAGAAGGATCCTAAATTAATCCAGTTCCTGTCTTCCCACTGACTTCCCCCACCACTGGAAAGACTTTGGTTTGGATTTTAGTCAAGTCTGGTTTATAGTGCCCAACTTTGTGTGTCATAAAAAACCAGCAACCCTGCTGGAACGCCTTACTCATTACGCAGCCCTGCAAAAATTATTAGCTACGATACAAGGCATTTCCCTTTGGGGACCAGAAAGGGTGAAGAAAGGGGATGGAGAGTGACAGCTTGTGGTTTCTAATGCAGCAGCAGCAAAAAAATAAATAAGCAAGAGGAATACAGGATATAATGTGTTTACATTTGTCAAAACAAGTTTCCTGGAGACATGGAGGGTCCACGCTGCTGAGCTGTCACTTCTGCTTGAAACTGCTGCCTCATGCTATTGGGAGGTCAGTCACTGACCTACTTTCTGATAGGACTGAATTAATTTGCTACTTCTGTACACAAACCTTTTTTATTTTTTTTAAAGGAATACTTAACAAACCCAGAAAAGGCTGCCTTTTATCCAACCTGGAGCTTCGACTAGTGCTGTGCAAGGCTATTACATACCCTGGCATGGGGCCCAGTGTGCTTGGGCTGCTTATTCTTTTGGAAAAATCTGTACAGAGTATTTTTAATGAGTTGATGCTGCAAATAAAGTCTTTCCTTTTTGAACTCCTACACTACACTAATACCAGTGATTTAACCCACTACACACAATAAGGGAGGCCAGCACTCAAATAGGCTGTGCTTTGTCTAGGCTGCTCCTGAAATAGATGCCTACCACTACAGGATTAGCTCCCCAAATAGATGGATGCATGGCACAATACACTTACAGGATTAAAACATAAAGTTATTAATAGAAAACAAGATGAGTAGGTGAAACTTATGAACTAAACACCTACCAATCTAATCATTCTGTGCACAGAGCCAGCTAACCAGAGCTCACCAGGAGATGCTGGTACAGCAGGAGCCCTTAAACTAAAAAGCATTTTCCTCAGAAGGTGAAGGGGCAGAAGTAGTAGCAAAAGACATGCCACCTTCTTCCCCTCTTTGCTTAGTGGCTATCTACATGTACATAATGTCACTACCCAAACTCTTTCAGTAAAATAAATCCATGGTGAAGGGTTTCACAGATCTTTCCAATACATGGACCACCAAAATACTAGAAGTCAGCCCTTGAAATCATCCTTAACAATGCCATCCATTGAAAGCTTCATTGCTTGGGTGGACTCCTCTTCCCAGGTCTCTTGTGGGCAGCAGCACTGCTGTTTGGAAACAGGACATCTGTGTACCAATTTGTGAAAGCAGGGCCACTCTGCGTTAAGGCTCTGGACTAACATTTGGAAGAGGAGACCTCTTCAGCAACTTGGTCTCATATGCTCACCTCACTCTCCATCTGCTACGCGAAGATAAGGATCTTCTCCAAGTGCTTGGCTTGCTTAGTACCAAACATTGTGGGTGAGACTCACACTTTGCATTTCCCCAGGGTCCAATCTAATAATAGAGGAGGTAGTACTGACTGCCGTAATACAGAACGACTATCAGTATCACAACAGATTTACGATCACTCGAGTTCCTGGACTTGATTAGGTTCATGCTGCCAAAGATAGCTATGCCAAACCTAGCACTTGCAACTGCAAAGGCATTCTTGTCAACCTTTTTAGCTTTCATCTGTGCATATTTACAAGACCTGAATCTGAACTTCAAATAAATCCAGTAATTCACTCAAACCCACCAGGATTTGAAAACATTAGGGAAGTGTCAAGATGTCATTGAGCTTGTTCTGCAGAAAAGAGTGCTTTATAGTTTCAGAAAGAAATAGACAAGGGAGCTATTTAACGAGATGGTGGCATATTGAAACGTGGATAGATAAGTAATTAATAGCTACCTTCTCTAAGTGAAAACTTTTCTGAGTGAAAAATCAGCTTATATGAAAAACTACAAGTCGACTGTTGCCATTTTTGGATGGATAAGAACTGTCATGCATGTTAGCATCTCCATTACCATGAAGGATTTTACTCCTTTCAGCAATTCACAAAGACTTTCACATAGAACAGCATGTGGGAAGCAAGGAACTAACAGAAGGAGACACCAAAGAAATGTTGATATTCGCAACTAAAATTCTAATGAAAAATGTTATCAGAAATACATGAAAACAGGAGAGAACTTCTGCCATGAGAAGCTGAAGCTCTAGTCCCTTAGGATCAAGAGTAACTACACAGTTGTATAGGTGCTATCATTAGTGTACAAAATATTGGCCAAATAATCTCTTTTATGTTGGTAGCTCAAAACATTTTATTAATTCAAAAATCCAATGTTCAAGCAGCAGATCACCTAGCTAAGAACTCTCTCAACCCTGATGTGCCAGTTTCTTTAGCAAATTTCTATACAGCTTCAAGTGGAACATATGGCACCTCAAAGTAAACAAAACAGGAGAGGAAAAATAGTCATGCTTCAAGAAATAGGAAGTATAAACCTATTAATTAAGCATTTAATTCCTTTCATCCCTCATGTCTATCTTCATAGGCTCTCTCGGCAATCAACCAGTTTTGGGATTCACTGCTGTCATGCCAATCGTGGCAGTGCTTCAGCTAAAAAGGCACTGTCAAACATAATGAAATTTCCCTTCAGCTTGTTCCCACACTGGTGCTGTGCACAGCACACACACTGCCTGGCAAGGGGACCTGGGGGCAAGGCTTGATCTGCTCTAGTTCCAGGAACTGCAGACCCATCCTAGGTGGCAATGGTACAACTGAATCACACCAATGGTCCAGACTATGTGCTATAGAAACCACCTCACATCCTCTTATACAACACACAAATAGCACCCAGTGGTGCATTTTTGTCCCACTTAGTGGTGGACTTTGCAACGTTGGGTTAAAAGTTGTACTTGATGATCTTAAAGGTCTTTTCCAACCTAAACAATTCTATGACTTCTTCAACCTGCACGTGCCTTGCACTGAGGCATACTATAAATACGAAAAAAATTCCCAGCATGTCACTATTACAGCTCAACCTCTCATTTGAATCCATGGACATCATCCCCTGTACTTCACTCAGAGATGCTGCACACAGAGCACAAGGAAGAATACGACAGAGAGATTCTCCGTTGTGAAGGAGAATATACATTTCTCTGTTTCTAACAGTCTGTTTTCACAGTGGTCCTGTGTTCCTGTGGGAAGCGGTGTTGGCAGAGATCAAACTGAAGGTCAGGGTTTGAAATATACAAGGATAGTCACTGACAATGAGCTGTGCATTTGTATCTGCTGACTTGGGCAAAGGTGGCACTTCTGATGTCCTAACTATAAGCTGCATTTAAAACACACGTTTCACTGCCTCACCTGAATTATCCCTGCTTTATGCCCCTAGTCTGCTCCGGCCTGGCAGCTGATGCTCCCAAGCAGCTTGGGGCGGTGGCCATCTGAAGCCAGCGACCCAGGCTACTGGCTCCTGGGGCAGGGACTGTCACCCTGCTGTCATCCAGCCCACAGTGCAGCAGGGCCCTGACTCACTCAGCCTCCGTGCATCACTGCAGCATAAATGAGGATAACCTAAATGCCAACCAAGGGCAGATACTCACCCCTGCAACAACAACAACATGGTTTAATAAAAACACCTTGTATCCCAGCACTTGAAATAGAAACTTCGGTGACAAAAACTTCACAGTGTGAAAGTCTGTATTAAAAAACCACCAAGCTGCACCGTTTGGCATCTTGTATTCCAGCCCTTGTGAGAAGTCCAAATAGCTCAAATACAAATTTGTAATATTCATCTCTGAATATAGCTATTTTAAACCAATTTTGGCAGACACTAAGAGTCGTAAGCAGGATGCCAGCAGTTCCTTGAGTCCTTCTCCTGGATCCATCCAGCAGCGGTGATGGGACAGCCTCCTGCTCTGCTAAGGAAGTTCTGACACCTTCACCTTCCTTTCAAGTGTGCTGGGTTCCTGCAGCAAGGAGAGCCTGCCTTCGCTGCTCCAAGGATAGGGGAATATCACCAATAAAAATCAGAATCTTTCAAGTTTCAAAATAAAACAAGCCTTAGAAAGAGAACAGACAATGTGCTGCACAACATTTTTTACAGGCACTCATTTGAGATGACCCATGTAATTAATTCAATTGACTCCTTCACATTTCCTAAGTTATAGCAATAAGCAGTATAAAAGCTTTTACAATCATGCACAGTCATGTCCCATTTTTGCTTTATGTATAAAAGTGCCAAGTGTAGTTTGTCATTTATCAGAAAACATTAACATCCCCACACAAATACATGGACTGTGGTATCAATTTACAGATACGTGAACATCGAACATGTCCTGATCCTGGTCACTTCCCTGCTCCTCTTTACATTTCCCAGAAGCCTCCTCTGAAATCTCTCAGTGTTCACCAGCTTTCCGAGCACCAGCCAACCCAGAATTGTGGCTGGTACACAACTTGCTATTTAGCAGTTTCCTTTCCCTGGGATCTCCAGGCTACACAAAGCTCCCACACCAGACTCCTACCTGGGGCTTCATAATGGGAAAGTAAGATTATGCTTTGTGACCCCACAGCACAAGCTACAGTGCATTAAACTAAGTATAACAAAATATAAGTAAAAATAAGGAAAGGTCTACAAAAAGTAAGTCCTGCGTTTTCAGTGCACACCACAGGAACACACATATCCACAAAAGCGATTAGGTACTACGTCCTTGTTGGATGGAGGGAGGTGGAGAGGTCAAGCCAGAAAACCTGAGAAGCAAAAGCAGAGTTATTTAACATAGTGATGGCACTGTAAAAAGAAGGATTTTTGGTTTTTTTTTTTTTTTTTTTTTTTTCAATTTTCAAAAG